>JAQGBZ010000328.1:0-70582 GCA_034687125.1 Neelides folsomi | reverse complement strand
GGACCAAATTGAAAATCTTCATCAAATTGTAATTGAAAACGACAATATAACTAGCAGTAAAACTGATTTTGACTATGAACCTATTCCCGAAAAAGAAGATCAAGTTATAGTTAAAAATACATGGGAAGAATATATTTAATTTTAAACTTTCTAACTCCACTTAAACTTAATTTTTACACTTTTAACAACGTTTCTTATTATTCAAATAAATTTTAAACATTTTAATATAATTTACAATATAAGATATTTATAATAGTGCTATGTCAAATTGTTTCACGTCATAGACATATTTTTAAGAACCTATATCATTATTTTCATTATGTTATTTGTATTTCCATATATTTCTCATATTATTTAAGAATTGTATTCTGGACTCACTAATACAAATAAATAAATATAATGTTTACGATTTTAAGTGCTTAGCTATTTTTTATCAGAATGTTTATGCTAACAATAAGTATGTACAGAATACATAACACCTACTGAATGAATGAATGTTCATTTGTGTTCTTATTAATCCCATATACCAGATTCAACAACTTTTCTATACGTTCTTTGATGACATTCGAATCTTGAATATGAGCATGAATAAAATTAATTCGAAATAATAAAACTTTACTTTTATCCAGAATCATAATCTTTTAGCAGAAATTTATTTAATTGTAAGAGATACATGCCCAATTTTTAGTACTCTCTAATGGTAATCAGTAAGTGTAATATCATCAAACATGGATCCCATCTACCTGTATTCGAAAGAGGGGATTTTTTTTCGTATAACAAGTTTGATAAAGAGGAGCTAACGTAACATCTAAGCCTCCAATTCACAGATGGTCTTTCAGGTAGGCCTCAACTTTTCACGGACCAAGCAATTTAACAACAACAGGGTAGCAGGTAAGTCGTTCTCATATATAGATAATCTCAAGCATTGTTAATTTTAGGTTTCCCTTAATTGATATTAAACGAGTTTATTAGTACACTAGTAATGATTAAGTAATGGTCAAAGTAAAGTCAATTAAATGATAAAATTATTAGTACCTAATGTAAGTAAGTAAATACAAAGATATTATGTATTAGTAAGTACATAGTACAAATATCCTATACCAAGGTTTATATATAGGTACCATATTTTTCGAATGTAAATATGAGTACTCGTACTTCATACAGTACTCGAGAATACTACTACATTCACTAATACATTCATTCATACAGTACTCGAAAATACTCGTATAACAATTTGTCCCTTTAGTCTTTCAGAGAATTGACAATCTACAAAAATAATATTCGTATTAAAGAGAATTAAGAAAATAAAGAAGTATATTTAAGGAAGAGATAGATGAACTTAATGTTAGTTAAAGAGTTGGTTTGACTAAATGAATGTTGTGCAGGTCAGACTACAACTTATGTATGTAGCTTCCCAAACTCTTGACTCTGCATGTTAAGGTGAACACGCCTCATGTCTCATTTCTTCTAATTAATTCTCCATTTCCATATTGAAGATTTTGAAGGGATTTAAGCTCGAGGTGTGAACCGGGAATGCTCTCCGCTTCCTCATCATCATTTTTCGCCCAGACATTTTGACTCATTTCACTGAAACCTCTGATGTGGTGCAAATGGTCACTCGAAGGGGTTAAGTCAATGATCCCGGATGATACAGTTAAGGGAGATTCGTGAAGGAACCGACACTCCTTTTCAAATCTCCTTGTCTCCTCCATTGGAAAGGTGGAATATTTGTTCGAAAGTTCATAAAAGAAACCGGACATGAAATCTGATTAGAACAGGATCAAATATTTTTTACAAGGAGGGGATAAGAAGTAGAATAATCGTTTAGCCATAAATAATGAGAGCCCGAGAAGACTGACAGACAACAGGAGGAATTGAATATTGGGAAGAAAGACCTTGATATTTTATATTTACGTCTCCTCCTCACATCATCGACGTCAACAAGGACTGAAAATCTGAATATGAATAGCCACCAGGATCTTCAATTCAAAATCAAATCCCGTAACAAGATCCTTTGGACGAAAACAACGCAACATTGTCTCATATGTATATAATACAAAGTTTTAAAAAACTGTGTCCGTGTACAAACGTATCATACACATTCTTCCTTAGCCCACAACTATATTCCAATTTATGCGATGAAAGATTTAATTGAGCTAAGGAATATTTCATTTAATGAACTTGTGCATTAGTTCGTATCTCTCATATTACCTGGTACATTGTATTGAATGAGTTATGAATGTTTCTGTCTGCATGTTTCTGATATTCCATGCATTCCAATGATGTTTATTAACTAGAACATTAATTCATTTGTGTATGAATCTAACATCACAGTTTTCAGGATCTGATCATTAATTTATACGGGTATCGACATACCCAATTAAGTGAAATTTTACCAATGGTCGCTACTTGTACCGTACATGACTACATAATTCTTAAGTCATTAATTATTTTAGATGGCTAACTACACCTAAAATTGATTCAGAATAATTATTCAATAAGTAAATTGAATATAAGTAAATCAATAATAATTACAGTTTATATCTATGTACTTATAAACACTATACTATACACAAAAACAGCAATAACATTTTTATGCATAACAATTTCCCTATTTTATCATTTAGGAGAAAATGAAAACTTTTTAATTAATAGGGCAGTTTATACCTTTAAGATGCCCGTCTAATATACTTATTTAAGATATTCAATTTTTCTCAGAAAATTACTTTGGCGGATCGCAAAATAACAAAATATTAGGTAGAATTGATGAGAATTTTGATTTCAAGGTTGAAATTGCCAAAATTCAAATCTGAAGACGAATATTTAGCATAACCAATAACAAAAATGTGTATATTATGTGGTTTAAAAAGCTGCATAAAAGAGTTTTTTCGTACGTTTTCGGTCAATCATAATTTTTCATTAATTTCAACAAAGTTCTTTTGATAATAATTTGAAAGAGGAAATATTTGACAGGGGACCATATGAAACAAGTTTTTCCTCTGATAACCAAAGTACAAAATTTATAAGCCAAATTCATCCTTCCCATTCTGGTTCCAACTTTATTATCTTTAAGAATTTACTGTATTGTGTGTGCTCTTATTCTGTCGCTGTCTCTTAAAACGTTATATTTTTGATAAAGAAAAACCACGATCTTTAAGAAACCTTTTTGATAATTTTCATACAATTTTAAGATTTATGCATAGTACCATTACTTATGAGTTTATGTATGACCTTTTAATATGTAATTAATATTAATTATGTTTAACGAAGTTTTCATTTTTGCCTAGTTGATTTGCAAAATTTCGTATAGAGTCATTCTTGTCAATGAATTTATAGAGAATTAAATGCATTATTACCGATATTAAACAACAAGACGACGCTATACTACAGATATATAATATAATATTTAGTTAGTATTATTATCATTTTATTCCTAATATTATATTGTAATATTAATAATATTATACCTTTTCGTAGAATTGCCAATTTTCATTAATGACACCATGATATGTTTAAAATTTTGTTAAACGGAAATAATTTAAATATCGTGTATTAATGATAAGATTAATCAAAATTTCCAATTGATATTACCTTAAAAGCATCAGGAATGTTTGAGTTAGAAGTGAAAGTGATGAGTGACTCCAGAGCGACTTTTTTAGTTATTCAAAAAAACTGTATTAATTGAAAGTTCAATAGACTTCTATATGTATTTAGTATGAAAGGTATTGGAGAAATAGGAAGATATAAATATTATAAGTACTTCTGTTAAAGATACACGTAAGTTGTAAATAGAGTTCTTGAGGAACGACTGCGAGCGACTAAAAGAAAATGGCCTAGATTTCAATCAGAAAGGTAAATTTGTCCTAATTTTTGAGGCGTCAAAGGCCTTTCTTTCACTCTTGAAGGAAATACGTGGGGAGTTCACCATTATTAGCCCGACAGAGGCTTTAAAAAAGTGACAAGAAATTTGGACCCTTCAACTCACTTCAGTCTCTTTCCTAGAGCACACTCTGAGACTCCGCGATAAATATCTCTTTGAGTACACTAACTAATAAGGCCATTAAGAGACGCAAACAAGATTTACAGAAATGGATACATTAGCCGACTTCTCAATGTCAAAACATGGAGACAATTCAAGAGTTATTTATTTAATGACGAATGAGAGTAGAATTTTTAATTATTTCGCCTGGGTTTTTTTGTGGTTCGAAAAAGGATTTTTACACATTGTCAGGTTGAATAAGAAATGGGAGAACTCGTTTGTGATTCGCG
This sequence comes from Neelides folsomi, assembly GCA_034687125.1. Lineage (NCBI taxonomy): Eukaryota > Metazoa > Arthropoda > Collembola > Neelipleona > Neelidae > Neelides > Neelides folsomi. The sequence continues at coordinate 66,313 of JAQGBZ010000328.1, read as the reverse complement.
AATCCTTATTCACAGCCTTCACCCTTATTACATGAGTGTCCACGCCTAGACCACTGGAACTGGAAGTGATTCATTTGCCGGGAGCCCTTCCAGACCACGGCTTTAATTTATCCTTCTCACCGCTCGACTGGCAAGCCTCTTTGGCTAATTCTACCACGTGGCACTTTCAATCCAAGGATCCATCACACCCATATCATAATCATTGGTTAAATGTTACGATTCCAGCTTGTTAAAGACCTTTAATGCGTTCGAGAAACTCGTTCAATGCTCGTATCGTTTAGAACTAATTAACGAGTTTCACATGTTCTAAATCTTTATGGCTTATTGTTATTACTAATCGAACTACTGCTTTACAATTTAATATTGGTTAATTAATTAACTATAAATATTAATTTTTAGATTTTCATTCCAATGGCGTGCGCATATAAGGAAAATTCAAATTGCCATTACCTATGAAGGATTATGAAATAATGTTACATTATATCGACAACTTCGTTTTGGTCCTTGTAAAATGCTTTTAACTCGTTTAATTTAATGCCTTCGAGATTTCATAAATAATTAAATTTAACTAAGCGTTAATGAGTTTAACAATTCATTTATATTTAGAAGCTCAATATCTTTTATCAGAGTGCATTTTATTTTTATATACCTATGCACTTTTGAAGGATCATCTCTCTCTATTATAATGCACATTAAATTACAAATGTATCCTTCAGTACACACAAAGGCATAAGAGAGCAGACCTAATATGTATGTTGGTAATATAGGTAAATACCGCATGAAAGATAGGTTCAAACTTCAAAGGCAGCGTGGAAGAAAGAATCACGTTTGAACTTGGACCATTAAGATAGAAAATAGGTAAGATGTATGTAGAAATACTATGGTAGATACATAGTCTCCATTTTCGTCTCTTTCTTATATTCTCTTTCCAAATTATTTCTTCATGCTTGACTAACTCAAGTTGAAAGACTTCACATCATGAGACAAAAATGTCTTTGGAGCAAAATAAAAAGTTTTTAAGGCTAATGCTCTTTGTGTTTTAAGGTCAAAAAATTATCCGATATTTTACAGAGTTACAAAAAGTCAAACCAGAAAGCTTTTAAATTAAAAAATACCCTAAATATATATTACCTAATTTACCGATGAATTTAAGTAATAACTAATTGCTCACATGAACATACAAATAATTGTATGTTAAATACATGTGAATATGAATATAAAAAATATCCTTTGTAACAATCTCTCATTTCATTGCTTATTACAAATAAGTACATATTATTATTATCATACAACTTTCACCAATTTCCACCTGTTGAACCTATTGTATTAGAGAGAAATGTAGATGTAAAATGTGTAAGTGATTTCGAGTTAATAAAGTGTTTATTCACTTGTAGCGAAAATGGGGCACAATTCTTAATTGCTCTTATATGGAAAAAACTTAAAAATGTTCACTACGTAGTACGTAGTATATTCAAGAATAACTTTTTAATTGTACATAATTATAATTCATTGTATGTATATATTTATTTGTATATCACAGTGAAAATCTTGTTGTAAGTGAAGGAAAATAACTCTCCAGTGCCTTGATGTGTAGTAATATAGTGGCACCTTCTCGACGTACATTCAAATTGAAAAAGGGTAAAGTGATGTGAAAAGTAAGGTATTGGGATGAGGGATCGCACGTGCAAAGAAGGTTGAATTTGAAAAGCCGTGTTCTGAGAACAAGAGCTTCCTCTTCTCAACTTGGCGCAGCGGATGAGCAAATGCGGAGAATTTATGAGCAAAAAAGAAATGTGCATATAATGAGAAGATAAAGAACAAAAAGTGTTGGAGAACTGAGAGAGCGCTATTGATTTAGAGGGCTACGACACGACTCTCCGAGGAGCTGGGAGGTATAACTTGGATTCAGATATGCAAATCAGAGTCCTCCTCGATCCACATTTATATCATACCTGGCCGATGGGGAAGGTGTGGCCAACCGTATATATCAATGTTGCCCTCATGTCTCTCGACGGTCGGCAGGCAGACCTAAGAGTTCATTTTCAAGGGACTTGGACGGCGATGATCCAAATATTTGCCAGCCTCCTTCTCTTCCTCTACTGAGACCAGGCGACCGTTTGATGAGTAACTGAGCCGGAACGCGTGTAATTACTATTTTGAAATATTAGATGAGGGTCGAGTGGTGGAAAATATTTATTAGTCGTGGTCGTGGCTCATTTACTTAAATGAAGGTGAATCAATTCCTTTAATCAGATGAAGGAGCAGTTGGTGCCCATGAATGTCTGATTTGCGCTCTATCGAGCCTCCGAGCCGCCTCTTGGCCAATGAAGGTGAGGAATTTGACCAAACACGCAGGAGTCTCAGATCCCAAACAGAGAAATTGAAACGAGTCGACTGTGCTCGCATTCTTACCAGGGACTCTTCGTCCAATGTGTATTTGCATGATTTGATTGCCAATCCCGCGGCTGAGGCAATCGCTCCTCATAACCCGGAGATAATGGATGTCTATCCAGTACATCTCGCCCTCGCTTTTTTGCCCCTCTTCAAAGGAATTTCGTGAGCGAAAAGTGTGAGAAGGCTTAGTTTAAGTGTCAAGTAGTCTTATTTGTTACGATCAATTAAATCTCTTCATTCTCGCCCTGGGACACTGTCATTATCATTATCTTATCATTTAACTTCCGTCTCTCCCCCGCTCCTTCTCACCACTTCACTACGGCAGTCTCCAAATTGCTCACAGATCACATCCCTGTAAATTGCCCACCAAAATAGAGTCCATTCAAAAGCAGAAGAAATTGAATAGTGGGAAATAAAAGGGAAACCCTCACATTGTGTCCTTTAAGGTATATCCAAAGGCTGTCCAAATGTATCTCATGACATTTGTCATTCGAACTTAAGCCTCGAACTCACGTGGTGCCTTTGAAAACTTTTGTTATCTTAATGCTTATTGAACTAATCGTTAACTTCTTCTGCACGAATTTCACACTTTTCAATTTAAAATCCATCTGACCTTACAAAAGACCCCAATAAAAATAAACTTTTATGTGCTATCTAAACATACAAGTATGTAGTACTTACTTATGTTCATGTGTAGTTCTAATGCATGGCTTTGTTTAATGCAACAAAGTATGTAGCAATAAAAATAAATCAAACTAAATTGGCAATATTTTCAATAAAGCGATCGTTAAACTTACATTAACTTTAAGCTACAATAAACATTGTTGAACGAATGAAACAATGGGACTTGATATTGAGACTACTTCAATATCCGCTGATTCGGGTTGAGAAAACTTGAGCAGAGTGCAAAAGAGTAATTAGTATGAAGAGTGATGCGCAAAGAATTTGCACGAAGTGTTTAGTCAGCTCTGAAATGAGGGATGAATTATGAAGTAAAGAAGTATGGCTTTATTGTCTCAATTTATTCATCACATCATCATGATTTACTATTGGCATGAAGTTAAGAGGTAATTTACAAGAGGAAGAATAATTCAGCCTGGTAATGATTCGTACCTACCGAGTGTACCGAGAGTGGAAGAACGTGTGTGTTTGTGTTAAAGGACCGGCGGTGAATCTGGAGTTTGAGTTGGAATCATTAGGGAGATACAATTTCATAATGAATGGTGTCCTCTTTGTGAGGAAAATGAGGGTGAAAAGTTGAGAATTAGTTGTTAGTGTGGGGAGGGGTGAAAGGATGGATAAAGTGGAGCGATTGGAAGGCGGATTCGGCGTTCATTGCCGAATCATCTGATTTCTCAAACGGATAGAGTAATAAAGTCGATGAACAATTTTCGGAGAGTTCAAAAAACCTGATGTATAAAATCAGATATTATTTGAGAGAGGAGCAGAGAGGTTGAAGGAAACGGAGCGGCTTCATTATCATTATCTCTCTACTTCATGAATTCATTTCTCTCAGACTTCAAAGAAGCCTCGCATATTTTCTCATTCCCCTCAATCCCCCTTCTTCCTCTCGAGCTTTTAAATGTGCTCCAATCGACAATTCAAAATGAATTAGCGCTTCATTTCTTCTTTCCTTTTCATTCGAAGGCCCTCAGCCCAGGTCGTGATAGAAAAATCAACCTAATTAATGGCATCACTTATACGGTTATACGAACCTAATTAGAATTATTAGACATTATAGTTCGACTCCTCTTGTTTGAATTGTGAGCTTCGCGGTTGGACAGTTCATTAAAATTATTCAAATTACTCGGCCACTCGGGTTCTTCTTTAATAAAACAAGATTATTTAGGACGTTTCTCCTTTATATTGCTTTCATGGGGTTGGAGCATAAAAAGACTTCATAAACAATGCAACTTCTTCTACCATCGGCTCCACAACTTCCCACTACCACTAACTACATGAATACTCAAAGTAAGGGGTTTAAGACCCTTTTACTAATAGAAAATAAATGCTTTGTTCACAAAGAGGAATCTTAGAAAGCAAAGAGCTCAGCATAAAATTTGTATGTATTAAGAATGAATGTCGCCAGTATGAGTTTGAGACTGAGATATTTAACCAATAAAATTTTTAATGAATTTAAGTCATAAATATTGGAAGAATATTTGAGAAAGTATGTGAAAGAATTTTCTATCGTTGGCAGTTTTGGTTCAATATTTACATTTAGTTAATCTTAATAATGAAAAAATAACATTTTACATTATATGGCATTGCCCGATTAGGTACCATAAAACTTTATAGGTAACTAGATAATTCTATAAGTTAATATAAGGTTCCATAAGTTAACATTGCTTATTTTCTTTATAGTGATAGATTAATAAATGTCGGTGTTAAATAGGTATAGGAAGATTCAATTCAACGATATAACTTATACATTAATTATATGAGTTCAAACCCAATTGTTTGCAAGATTAAAAAAATGTATGGTCATGTAAAGATGAACTGTCTAAAAGAGATGATCGCTTGTACTTTAGGAATATGGGTTTGGAGTAATTGATTAAGACACCGGCAAACGACGTGTTGATGGAGGTGATACGATTCGAGCCAGCTGATTTCCATTAATATTAAAGTTTAAAATGAATTTGGCCAAGATGGGAAGAGAAACGAGGTTGAGCAAGAGAGGCGAGAAGAAGAAACGGAAAACTCAACTTCTCTTCGACTCACATTCGATTAAAAATGAGAAATCCAAGGTCAACATTCCATTTTTGAGGTGTGTCCAGGTGACTTGGAACATTCAATCAATCGATAAAGCGAAGCAAGTCTATGCATTAACACCTTCAAAAACCTTTTATGACAATCTTTGCTAAACAAAAGGAGTTCTAGATCCTTTTTCTTTCTCACTCGCTTCTTTGTAAGGAGAAGTCTCTCAAAGTTGGAGGGGGTAAAAAAATAGCAAGCGGAAATCAGGAGTCTAGACTCGATTTCATTCCTTGGAATCTCCTCGTTCCTCTCTCCTTATGCTCTTTTGGCTAATTTGAAACATTGAAAGAAATGAATCGTGAGAAACTGTGCATATTTGAACAGGATGTGGAAGAGAATAGAAATAAATAGGTTGGTTTTTGGTGAGTAGGTGGTTGCATTTACTATGTATTTGATTTACTAGTTCCTCGATCGCATTGTGGAGTCTAAAAAGAACGTTTCAAAGGGCGGGGACCAAAGGATCGGTTTTCTATTTAATGATATTAAATGCTCTCATTGACCCGGCATTTACATAATATACTTGCATTTCATATCAGGCATATCAAAATGATTATTATAAATATTATAGAGCCAATAATGAACAATAAGGATTTTGAGTTACAAGGAATTTAATATACGTCAAGGAGGAATGAGAAAGCTCTAATGAGGTCTTTTGGTCTGGAGAAGGTGGAGATTCACAAATGGTCTGACTCGGATCAAAATTTGCCGACTTCACATTTGTGAAGGGAATCTCTCCAACTCCCTCCTGAGCATCGACGAGACGACCCTATAACAATCACTGTGATCGAGATTTGGCCCTCAGAAATCATTTGGAGCCCGTGGAAGGAGTTGGATCATCAGACGCGTCGTCACTATTGAAAGAGGAGGGTCCTCAAGGGTAGTGCGGAGGCCAAAGAGAAGGAGTGAAGTGCGTTTAAGTTTTAACTGCTTCATCATCGAATCCTCTCTTTATGGCATGAATCATGAAATTCGTGAACGAGCAGTCAAAGCAGAACGAAGCCCAAGACAGACCAAAAGCCCCGACCAGAGATTTTTAGTAGTGAGACTCGGAATCCCCAAACCCCCAGACCGAAACAATGGAATCATCATCCGCCTGACTCTTCAACCCCTGTGTCTGTCTTTTACGGCCATCGACCATTCCGAATCGTTCTACTTACACTCTCAGTCAACCTCTTTCAAGTGACACCTTTTTAAAATATTATCAAAGACATGGGAATTATTTTGGCTATTCAAAATTCGGGTTTAGGTGAGTACTTTGCAATATTCATCATTATTCACATTACATACTGTACATACTATAGGTATTACTCCTTCGTACATATCCTACATAGTACATAAATGAATATCTTCCCTTGTATTAGATATATTCTACATACATTACCATACATAGGATATACCTGATACTTATTAGTACCTTTTTACTATAAAAAATATGTAATACCTATACAAAGTAGTATATAAATAAACCTATACCATATTCTACTTATTAATGAGTATATTAGGCATACTATCTGTATTCCTAAACCTTATCTTGAGAAACGACTCATATTGTAAAATATACAATTTCAGCGTCTTCAGTTATGTAATATGTCATGTTGTAAAAACTATTTGTAGAGCTGAAGTTTTCAACAAAGATTTTTATCAACATCTGGTCAGTCAAAGTGAGGTTCCTTGACATTAATGACATGCAAAGACATTTTTGCTCCATTAAGCTATCGCATTTATTTAATTACAAATGCAATAAAAAATGTATTGAATTCAATTGGATGAGAATTTTTTGAATTATGTAGGTAGATCGGCTGTGATGTGAGGACACATCTCGATCATCATTATTCGAAGATGGTGAAAAATATAGTGGTAGCTAATTGCAAAGTTGTTTATTATAATTACAACTTATATTCTAATACATTGTGTGATTTGCAATTTCATGAGGGTGACAGTGACAGCTTTAAGAGGAAAATGAAGAAACACTCATATCATTATAAATTCAATGTTTGTCCAAACTTGATTCAAGAACAAAAAATATGGTAACTTGAGTAGATGGACAACACATCCCATTAAATGGGGAAGCAAGTGAGAACAACATTATTACGAAGAAAATGAGAACTGTTGTAGGAGAAGAGATATTCTTGATTGACACTGAATCACTCTTTGCGTAGAAGATCTATGAGACTGCGATGATTGATGATAAGGGATGAGGGTTTATCAAAGGCTATTAAAAACGATCCAGAGCAGGTCTCGCATTCCAATTCCCCAGTTTATATTTCTCCCAATGTATCTATTTACGTATACCTTCATGCACCTATAATAAATATTATTTAAGGTATAAGGTATCAGAATGCGAAAATCTTTTTTGTCAAAAGATATACCTAAACCTAATAAACTTCTCAAATCATAATACATTTACTTTTATCATACTTTGACAATTTGTAATATGTGTATCATTTATCAAGTCATTCATTCATATCTAAATACTGAGACATATTTTTTCACCTACAAATCTTAATTAACAAATGACAATCACAACAAGTCTAATTGAGAGCAACAAAAGAATATATTTTCATTAGATGTTCTATGAAGGAAAAGGGTGTTTAGATTCTTTGGACGAATGTTTCTCGATCATTTTTGCTCAATGAAGCGGACCTTAAACTAGTTGATTGAGCATGTAGCTTTACATTTTACGATCTACAGTTGTACTTAAACTCTGACCGGCACGGCCGGAGTTATGTGCGGGGTATTAAAAGCAAGCCTTTGACAAGGACAGGATTTGGAGAGAGATTTGGCTGCCAACAAAGGCGCCTCGGCTTTTACGGCCGATGCTCTCAATTCATGGATGTGAATATCCTTGTTCTTGTGACAAGAAGAAAGGTCCAAATAAATTAGCAACCCATCAGTAGTCATTACATGGTCAGAGAGTGATAATGTGACAAAATGAATTTATGGCGTGTTTTTCCTCTGGAGAGCTCGGCACAGTAGTGGGAAGAAGGGATAATGAAGTGGTGTCATTACAAGCCTATTTATTTGCAATGAGGGCCTATGTGAAAAGGTTGGCCATGGAGTGAGGGATAGGAATTGGCTAGTGGAAGGAATTGATTTATGTCTTCCACTCATTACTCATAAAAGGGAGACAGAATTAGGTGGACTCTTAATACAATTACGCGAAGGAGGGAGGAGGAGGGAAAACTGGACCTGTAATTGGGTTCTTACTGCCGAGCCTTCTTCTGTCGGAGGACCGTAAAAGGAGTCGTTGGTTCCCTTGGTGGCCGACGTTCCGGCGGGCCGCGGAATGAAGTGGTTACGCGTGAGTGACGTGATGATTTCACTAATTGACTCTGTCCCACGCATTTCATATATTCTGACAGCTACCATCCATATCAAAGATCCGTCCATAAGCATTTACCTTCCCCTCACCTCGCTCTCATCAATTACCATCTTCCTTAGCCAGAAGCCAATTAAACGAATTTCATAAACCCACTTCCTTCCAGTTTCTCTTTACGAAGAGAATAAATACTTCGCTGCAACAAAGGGGTTTCTCTTGGCCAAGAATTGGTATGTTTTGCAAACAGGGATCTCTCAACAATTTGTCTTCCTTTGAACATTTAAAAGATCCCACTGATAAACTTTCCACTACGTGAAAGTTTTAAAAAGAGGGAATAAGAACCCGCTTAAGTTCAATATAAAACAAGTTGCAATATATGTACTATAGTAGTCGGCAATTCAAAGAAAAGGATGTTTATGAAAAAAGTATCTTAATGATTAAGAAATGATAACATACAATTTTAGGTTCAAATGGTTCACAAAGTTTCTACAAATTGAGAGCAATAATAAGTGAAGTTAGAGCGTGAACATAGAGTAATTTTGGCCAGCTTTTTTAATACAGTGAATGATAGGTGTAATTTATGCTTGAAGATGCTTAACATGTTTAGCTTTGGATAGGTCAGTGAATTCAATACTCATTTCATTTATTGAGAAAAGCGTAATTATACGTCGGAGACCTCAATTGAAGAGGGAATATGGTACATTAATTTATATAATTCCGTTTATAATAAAATAATTAGGATTTTTATACAAATTTTACATAATACCTACAGCTACTCTATGGTACAACCTGATGAATTTATCGAGCAAATTCAGACCTAATAGTGTTGACCCATGTATGTACCTATAAAGTACAGATGTAAGGACTAAAGTGTAAGTGTAAGTAGAACAGTATGCAGTATTTATTTATTAATAAATGAATAAGGCATGGGCTGCACTTTTGTCTCTATCAATAATTAAAAAAGTTCAGCTTGATGTTTAATGTTTAATATTTAATTCATGTTATAATATTTTTGTCTTTTGTCATTATAAATATTAGTTGGATTAAAAATCCCTTAATTAAAAAAAACCAGGATTTATTTAGAGTATAAACGAGCAGAATAGTATAATAAATAGAAACCCTTACCTTGTAATGATTCCAAACAGACCCTTTACAAAAATAAAAGGTTATACCTTTTGGGCAAGATAAATAGTAAAACTACATTTGTACCTTTTTGATAAGCATTTACTTATGCTTTAACTCGAGTTCAATGAGTAAAAACAATGAAGAGAATTTATTATCTTAAGAAATAAGGAGAGTCATGACACGACCGAGAGAATTTAAGGAATAAAAGAAAAAGTTAGCCTTCCAAGAAAGATTTCAAAGGACCAATTTCCCCGAATGTCCATAATAGCTTCAATTATTCCTGCCAAATTAAATAATTCAGTCTGAATTAAAATCGTGTGATGAAAATTTTGAAATACTCGGAACCAATTCAATAAACCATTTTAAAACTTTTTCAAATTCGATATCAAATAAAAGTTTATTCGACGATTCTTGTATTACTACTACTACTCATCCGCCTATTTAAGCAAACTCTTTTCTTTTCCATTTGGTATTATTAAATTGTAAATCATGAATTGGAAGAACATTGTGATAAAAACATATAACTCTACAAGATCTTCGATGGCTTATGTAGTCTATGTAAATAAATACTGAAGTATTGTGTTGTTGAGCATTAACCAAGTTTATACCAGGGACGGAATACTAAATTAATGGATGTACTAATATTTACAATTTTAGTAGTAAGTATGTATACCTATACCTAATGTATCTATTATCTTGGCATTTTGATTAAATTGCATTATTATGTCCAAAATGCAGGTATGTCACATAAAGCTGCTAACCAAGCCATAAAATTACGATGTAGTTAGCAACCTATTACATAGTGATTAAAATGACTATGAAGTCATTCATGTAAAAGGGGAGGCAAAAACATCAAAATATACTTAATTAAAAAAACTATTAAATTGGAATTTAATCTAGCGAGAAAAGCTTCTTCGAACAAGGGAGGAAAGTTGTATTTAAAAATTAAAACACTGGAAATGCTAATGCTTGCCCAGCTCAGAAGAATGAGAGTATCTCCGCGTTCAATGTATGCAAATAAATTCATGCGTTGAAAAAGCGAGCTGTGAAGCTGCAATTTTAACACACATGTATCATTCCGATTCCAGAAAAACATGACTTGAAATATGTAGATTTCCTCCCTATTCCTCTCGGTACATTTATCAAGTGCTTTAGCCTCATTGTCATCTGTCCCGGCCTGCCCAACCTTCCCATCCACAATTTTTATTCGCCATTTAACTAGGAAAAAAATAAATATATTTATTCAAGCTACTTCAACGCTACATTTGTTTTTCTCGAGGTCCGATTGAAGATAACCAAAAATTTCTTTCCAAACACACGCGAAATTCTTGAACCCAAGTCCTCATTATACTCCCAGATATACGAGTTTCCTTAATTAAGCATTCATTATCATCACGAGTCAAAGGAGGATCCCTGTAGGTGGCTTGGTCTTAAATACTCACTCACTATAATATAAAACAATCAAAGATGAACAATTAACATAATAGTACATTACTCAACCCTAATAATCCGACTAATATTGAATACTTTCGCGTATAATAGACACGGGATTAATTCTCGTAATCAGTCAAAATGATGGATTCCAAATGAGGAATAAAATAGAAATATTTACATAAATAATATTGTAGTAGAGTCGGCTCAACTTTTTCCGTTTCTGTACACTGTACACAATCCGAGTTTGAATTGCACTCAAATCACTAAATGTAAGAGCCTCATTTATACAGCTTTGATTTAAGAAGTGTTGAACCTCGAGTTTACCGTCTTTTACTATAAAATCATTGCAATAAAAATAAAATACGAATATTTCTACTGGTAAAAGTATATAATATGGTACTTATATAAATAGACAATATTCTACTATCTCTGACAACGACACACACCTGTATCTAAAAATAGAGCAATGAATGAAAAGAGAACCCTGCCAATGAGACTGCGTTTATCCCCACTACAAACGGGCTTTATATGCAGATAATCGGCCAGAATGATGATGAGATAAATCAGATCTCTTTAAAGGATTGAAACCAAAGGTTGGAATTGTAAATAAAGTCTTCACAGACGTATTGAAAGCAGTGTCGAACAGTACTCAAGACCGTCTTGATCTGTTTGTGGTTTTGAACAATTGGAGTCTTTGGGTTTAATTGCTCAATTCAGGGAATTTACCATGTGCGGATTGTTCGTATATCTGGAAGGGATGACTGGCAGGGTGAATCAATAACCAGGGAAGATTTTATTCCTCTTGGCGGCCGAATATTCTAACTGAAGGGAAAAGATCCCCAAATTTGATGTGATGGTGCAGAAGTGAGAGATAAAAAGGCTGAGGTTTGAGAGGGCTCTTCGCTTCATTGAAATTCAAGAGTAGATCCTAGAAGGGTGAATCTTCGTTTTTTCACAGAGGTGGAATTCGGAATTGGTCTGGTCCTTGGTTCACTGGCTAATTTGAGACTGTCTCGATTTGAGGACATTTGATGAAAGGAAGAATGGAGAGTTCCTTATGCAAAGATTCTGGGATAAATGATAAAAAAAGAGGCTGATTGCCCTGGGCCAGTTGAGCTTACACTTGGTCATGCATGGGATCCTGAGCTCATCCATCCACTTTGCACGTCCTCCACTCTTTTCACTCGTTCCAGCAGGGCTTTTTGTACTCCACCAAGGATGAGAGAGGGGAAGAGGCAGTTTGAGCCAAAGCCTCGCCATCTCCATATCTTTCTCTTACCTGTCTGACTACCTTTATTTGTCTTCAGTTCAGTCTCACTCTGTCCCAGTGAAGTTGAAAGTTTCATCCACTCCCTTAACAAATACCGGCTTAACCTCCTCACCGGCATCGATTCTGAGTAAGGGACTCTTAATTAATTTACTTTGCCTCCGCAACCTCATACTCTCGTATTATTGCAATAGGGGACCAGAACCAATAAGCCATTTTCAATCCTTGCCAATCAGTGTTCCTCACTCGCTGGCTCTTCTTCTCATTTATCCCTCCACAGAAACTCATTTTCGATCTCCTTTTAGATAATTTTACTGCCCATTCACCTTTAACTCTTCTCACTTCTCAGACGGATTTCTCACATTTTTTAAAAGTTTAATGGAAAAGTCTTTAAATTAAAAATTGGTCTTTTCACATTAAATCATTCCAACTCGTGTGAGATATGTCAAGAATGTTGAACTATAAAACAAGCTGGGAGAATAAATGGTAAGCCATTTTATTATTTTCCTCCAGTTAAACTCGAAAGGAAATATCATTTGAGAAAATAGTATAAATATTAAATATCCTGAGCCTTATTTAATGTAAGTATTTAATAGTCAAAATGAAATTAAGTTCTTATTCGATACATTATTAAAGATTTAAATTACTTGGTTTGATTAAAAATATAATCTCTTACAATAAAACAATTTGGCACTCATCCTCACTCTTGTCAAACTCATTTTACTTAGAACTTCCACATTGTGGCTAATTTTTATGCAGAAAGCCGGTCTTTTTATGTAACCCTTTTATGATAATTCAAGAACTTTACAATCTTTCAAATAAGATTCTTCGCCATTTAATTCCTCGAATTCCCTATGACAAGCCATAGACATACCTCTCAATCCATGTAAGATACTTTTCTATGTGTGATTTACACTAGGACGTTGGGAGTTCGTCTGCTCCTTTTTAATCTTTTTCCAGTTTCAATTGCCACCGTCAATAAAACGAGTGTTCGGGTGAATGTCTGTGTTCAGAAGACTTAAAAGTAATAATCCATCAAAGCAGGAATTTTATAGAATCATTGGAAGTTAAATATGCATAGGAAGAAAGGTATACATGAGAAATTAATTGATTTTATCTGAGGTTCGCGGTAGGACTAAATGTATAAACGGATGTGAATTGTTTTACCTCCTTGGTCTCATAATTCGAATAGGCGTATTACATTAAACTCACACAGAGTTCCATCGTTTGTATAATTTATTAATGCATTACCTGTAATTTATCTTATGCACTTCACCCGTCTTTCAACCAATTATCATACCTGCTGTGACTCTGCTAGTGAAATTACTTGATTTGAAAAAATGCTCACTCTACTTGAATTACATATTAGTTATTTGAATGCCTTTTCTTGTGTTTTAACTCCTATCTGTACTTGTTGCTCGAATAGGCGAATTCTATTTCATTAATGTCTTGAAAAATTTACTGACTTGACTCAAATTACAGGCTGAATCTTATTGTTTTGCCATTTCAACTTTCCTCCAAGAACGTGTCCATGCTGAAACTTTGCATTTAAACGAACATCCCTTACATCCATAAACCATTGTTGTACACATGATTATGAGGATTATATCTATACTTTATGCACACTTAACAAATTCACTCAGGTCAAATACAATTTTGCCAAACGGGGTTTAGGATTATATTAGCCGAGGAATTGATTTTAAAATTATTTTACTTAATTTAACTTATAATTTAATTCAATTTGTTGATGATAAAAATGCAAATTGGAAAGAAATCTTTGCTCGATAGAAAGCCTTCTGTAAGGATACACCTTATATAATATTTGCATAATGTACCTGTACATTGCAACATGAATAAAATAAGGTAGGTATTAAGGACATAAAACAGAAGTTTATACTGAAATTGATTGAATACATATTATGTATTTACTTTAATTTTGTGCTCGTGGTGAACCTGTTGAATCAAGTGTGATCTAAATTACAAAGTTTACTCATAGTATGCGTCCTTTTATTATATCTTTGTAGTTTGCAGCGTTATTCAACATCAGACACAAAAACCAATATTTCTTTCAATTGCAATTTCTATGATATTACTTATCTTCCCTATAACTAACTCTGATAATTCCAACAATAAAGACTTTTCATGAATGAACATTGTGCATGTGATATAAATATGGAATAACATGAGAATTAATTATTATAAAGAAAGAAGAGATAAAAACATGGAGTAATGATAGTTTAAGTTAGTTAGCTAGTAGTTTCATTAGCGCATATTTTAGTTTAATTTATGCTGGGCCGAAGGGCCCAAATAGGCGTAAAATAAGAAGCTAATTGCATATTTTGAACAACTATTGATTATCCAATTATGTTCAATTAATAATTAGTAATTCATAAAAATTCGTTTTTTCTTCAATCAGCTAGGAGGGGAAGAGTGCGTGAATTGGAGGAAATTTCACGGTTTCTCCTCGCGTTTCGGGAGTGATGCGGAGGGCCATGGAATTGTTTATTAATTCCATATAGGAGAGTCGGAGGCTGGGCCCATGCTCATCAAGTGATTTCTTTCGAAGACATTTTTTATCGTTCTCCCGGAGGTATTTTTATTTTGCACCCCTTGACGCTTAACTTGGTGGCTTCCCACAAATCTGGCTACTGCATTGAGCATCCCATAGAAGAGTCCGAGACGAAGAATTTCTTTTAACCTTTTCACGGCGGAGAGGAGGAGAATAGAAGGAGCTCAGAGCCCACAAGTTCCTCATCCTCCCATTGTCTGCCTATCCGACTCAGACGGGATGAGACCATTGCCACCTTATTCACTCTTTGAACACTCATCTCCAAGAATCTCATCGTCACTCTCGTCATACCGTAGCTAAATCTACAAGCTTCCACCTTTTCGCTACATATCCTCAAAGGGATTCTTTCTATGCTTTACATTAACCACGTAATCAAGGAATAAATGACTTTATGGAATACATTTACTCCATGTACCCATACAGATTGAATCTGTATATAGGGTATTAGGAATATTTTTAATAGTATAGCCCTACCACCGATTTACGCGTAGGGACCAATTTTGAAATATCAGTAAAGGGATCAGTTAAATGTATTAGAAAATATGATAATATTATTATGTATTTTTATATACCATAGAGTAAGTATCGATTGCATGCTAACGACAAGTTACAAGGTTGATTAAGAGAGACGAAATAAAAAATAAATAATTAGTAATACTCTATATACACTATTTTTTGATATTACACACATATTAATTATATACAGATTTTCCAAACCGTAATATTTAAGCACCGCTATAAATATTATTTCAAAGCCATCTTTAAGGTTTTAATTAATTTCAATTGATTTGGAATTTGTCCAAAATTCACTAAATCCTGGCATTGTAAGATCTAATATGTGAATGATAAATTCCATTTCTTGCATTAAAAGGTGTGCTAAACTCAAGAAAACCTTCTGACATAGGAATTTCATAAGAATAAAGGCTCAAAGGTATGCTAATTTGGGGATACATTTGTAACGAAAAACATTCCATTCTGAAATTTTTTCATTGATATAATAAGCAAGTTTACTTGATTAAGGTTTAGGGCTAGTATTTAGTTACTTATTTACATCGATCAAAGTGTAGATAGGTATTCTCTATCTTGCACTCATGTTTCATTGTTAAAGCGAAAATTCAAAACATGGGTCTGATTAGCACAAAGATTGAATTGAGAGATTGGAGATTTTTCTTGTATTTTTATCTCATTTTCTTGATCAAAGGTTTGAGTGTTGAGACTTTGAGAGTCTAGACATGATCAGGATCAGAGTGATCCACACTTTACAATATAGCGAGTAAAATGTCGGCCATTAAACTTTATAAAAGTTAGTTAACACCAAATTCTTTTGTACTTGAGAAATAAGATAAAATGGTATAATTTATATTATTGTAATGCGTTTTTGCATCTTGGGCAAAATTGTTATTACATAAACGGGAAAGTGCATTTCCTATCAAATAACATACATTCATGTCAAATGTGAAGCACCTTTGAGATTATACAAATTCCTTAAAGAAATCAATTCAAATTCTTAATTACACATAATATGTATCATATGTTGAGATGATATGTAACATATTGCCCATTTGATGAAGTTGTTTTATATAGTAATTTTTTGTATTTCAATACGTCCAAAATTATTTTATATAAATACAACAATTGAATATATTTGTTTATAACAATTTCCTGAATATAACAAAAATACGATATTATGTACGACATTACTCTTACATTATTAAAGTAAATGTACTACTAGTTTATACAATAGTTTTTATAAGAGATTGGTGAGATAAGAGTTAAATAATGATAGACTCTGGATTGAAATTAATATCTCTCATAAGTGTGAAGTAGAGATCTTGAAATCATTTAAAAGATAAGTGTTGAAGCGGCATAAAATCGCGAGCTTTTCTTAACACGTCTCGGCACACGAAGACTTTCCTTTCCCGTGAATATGGTTTAGATGAGTAATGTGTGGGTAATGTATTATCCGTGGATGAACAGTCGCACGCATAAATGCCTATCTGTACTCACGGGCTCGTGTTCCTAATCGACTGTGGAACAGACATTAAGAGCACGCTATTAAATCCTCTGACGAGAGTCCATTTGAGAAGCCTTGGAACTTAATTCTTCTGATTAGCCCGGATCTTCTTCAGAGCTCTGGCACGGGGCAAAGGAAGCCGGCGAGAGTGTGAGAGTCCAAAGCCACTTACAAACTTGAGCAAACACAATGGAGGGAATACTCGTTCCTTTTAACTCCTCTTCTCTTGCCATTTAATAACCCGGAGGTGGACGTAGATCGAATCGTACAAGTATTGACATGGGAATTTGGTAGTCAATCGGATCTTTTTGCTCCAAAAGGCGAGTCGTGAAAAGAAGACAAAGAGATCGGAAGGGAAATGAAATGGTTTGAAAAATAAATGAAGTCGTGACTGGCACTCGTCCGAGTTCCATTCTTAAAGGTGTCAATGTTATCATTTTTTTCCAAAGTGAAACTATGAGTTTGAGGAGTCTCTTCCCCCGTTCTTCATTAATCGTGTGTATCAAAGAGGGCATTTAGACGTCCGCTTTGTTCGACACTGATTGTTTGGGTTTCTAATGCGGACCGATTTCATCTTGACTCATAAACTTGGTCGAGACTCTCATCCTCCACTCCTGTCGCTCTCAAAGAATATTGGTAATTAAGAATTTTATCGGCGAGTTCCATCTCTCTCGCTCGCATTACTCCAAGACCTTCACCTCAAACTTTTTGAATTCATTTCTCGTTAGACAGTTGGAGATGGTTGAAAGCTTTGTTGCTCCAACCCAAAGGATTACGACCCTACTTCATATTCATAATTTAAAGGCATATTTACTTTGAATCATCGCCAGAGCGCCAATTTCGACCAAAGTCGAGCATAAACCTGACCACTAATAACCCATAGGCATGCATTTGCATGAATCGTACGAGTACTCGTACAATCTTGCTCATATTCCATATTATGCATATGTAAGAAGGGAATGACGGAGAATCCACTACAAGAGTTTCAGGGCGAGAAAAGGAGCCTCCGGGGATTTCTAGTCTCCACTTTTCAACTTCTGTCGGCTCGCCACTTGATCGCAATTCAGCCATTTCAACAAAAATTTTTAATGATTCAATAGGGGCTTCTGCGAATAAATAACATTATACAACGATACTACCACTAGTTTCACTAATCTTTAAACTACAAACTACTTTGTATTTAAACAGTCAAGAGTTCAATAGTGTAATGATGATCTATGATTTCCGGTCTGGAATAACATGTTTTATCAATTACATATTGTCAATTATTAAATAATCATCTATTCGTGTTAAATCCTGGAAAATATAAAAATCTGCACATTTAATTACTACTTATTTAACTTAAAATAAGACCCACAGAGAACCAAACCCGTTTATTAAGCTAGAATAGAATCACAATTATATTGAGTCATAAAGTTATTATTTATTGTTGGGATAGTTGAAGCAATAAAAACTTTTTCCAGATCAGATTTTTCCCGAGAATCTACCTATAATATACAATAGAGTTGCTAATAATTAATAATTATTTATATCATTTTTTCTTTGATGTTTATTAAACCGGATTTATTGGGAGTATTATGACTATAAAATAAATCATAAAGTAAACAAATATCTGATAAGAACAAAAACGCTTAGTTAAATATGCCATTATGCAATTTACAGATATTGCTCATATAAAAAATTCGTAAACAAAAAGAATAATAATTTTAGTTGCATTTTTTATTCGAGAGCACACGGTTTTATTGTATTCCAAGTTCACAGCTTTTTAAGGGCTGCGGCTTACAATGTACAAGTAATTAAAACCTAATGTATTCACATACTCAAAATTTATTACGATAGCTTTGATGAGCTGAAAGAGTTGTTAACATTTCTTATATTTCTCTATTATGTAATGTAATATAAATAGTACATTTTATATTCCTATGCATTTTCCTCATTTGCTCACGTTGTAATTTGTTGCATTAAATAAGACATGAATGGAGATAAACTATTATAATTTGTAAAGTTGAGCTTTTAAGTTTTGCAAAAGTAGCCGTTTCCTTTGAACCCCACTTCCGTTATAGATACAGAGTGGGAGGACGGAGAAGTTCTTTTTATTCAAACCGATTCTTGCCCATCTTCCATGTTCGTTTGTATGAAGGAAGAAGGGAATGATTATCTGATGATAATTCAGGGGGTATACAAGAGAAAGAATCCCTTCAATTCCCCGAGCTAGTCACACACATTTACTATAGTTCCGCTCCAAGGACCTTAATTACTAGTATTCTCCTCCGCTTCGCATTTGCAGATTCTACCTTATCTGCCGTCATTTCACACTTTTCTTCCCTCGATTCCAAACCATTGGTCTTTAGGTGATTTTATTAACCGGATCCTAATGCTACTCACTTTTACACTCAGGTGCCGCTCCACATTTCTCAACTTCAAAAAGAAAGCATTTTTTATCATTTTCGTCTTCCCTGATGAATTGCCATGCTAGAGATGATAAAAGATGAGCTCACATTACGATGGTGCGTGCATAAATTAGAAATTTCTAAATGGGCTTATATTACACCATTTCTTTAAAATGTATGAACATTCATTTGGAATATCTTACAAGAGTATCTCTAATAAGCATTAAATTTTTGCAGAAATAAGATATTTATTAAATTATACCCTATTTGTAATTCAAAAGTTAAATGATAATATCATTCAAGTTATGATTAATAATAATTAATACAAGCTGAAATTTTTAACAGAATTCAGGATGATCATCGTCCCAAAGAAAAAATATGATATATGAATGCCACAGCGTGTAAGTATTACAAAATACTTAAGCATTGTTAAATTATTACCTGTGCTGTACAACAATAAGGTAAATGTTGATGTTTTCATTAAGGTAATAATCAATAACGGTATTTACATTTGACCTTTTAGCCTTTAATTGGGTTTGCATATATTTATTTATTAGACAAAGTTAATGCATCTTTAATGATCACTAACGATAACGACATTGTCCCAATCTCAAGTTTTGAGTCTGAAAATATGACACCTAAACAATTTTGTTAAAGGCATTACAGAGTGAATTCAATACTACAAAGCATTAGTTAAAAGTTATTTCATTATAAATGGTTCTGGTTATATGTATTATGTTCATATTAAGCGATTTTCATTGACACTGCACACAGGCCACCGGCACAGTACTTATAAATTCAGGTTAATGGAATCAATTATTACTTTTAATAGTATATTACATTGACATTGATAGATACATTGCAAAATATAAGTAAATCTTAAAAAAATGGCAGTTTAAAATTGATGATGATTCAACTTTAAATTAAGTTTCTCAAAAATAAGAAAGGCTCGAAATGCATTACTTGGTATAATTTTACAAACACTCTTCGTATTCATTTAAACTTGCGCTTATGTATGATATTAATCACTAATCATATTTTGATTGGGCATATATACAGGCCAGAAGTAGTTTTCAAAAAATTAGGCGGAACTAAAGAATTAATAGTAGCTCTTATCGGAGGCTTCATCCAGATGTATTGTACACATGTGAGTGTAGTTGAAAAATTGCAAACTAATAATATATTAGGATGAGTGATAATTTCACTTATTGGGCCATGAGACCAAGATTTGGATTAAAATTCTTTCCCATTCTCGACCAATTTGTATTAATTAGCAGATTTCAGCCAGGTCATCATTCCCATTATCTCATCATAATTAGAATCTAAGTTTAGAGAAGAGGGCGAGTTTGGAGGCACATTGGCTTTGTTCAAGACGAGTCCCAGTGCTATTTTGATTCATCAAATTAAATTCGTTTGGATGACTGGGATTAGCAGACGACTCGGGAGTGGGAATGAGCTGACCGGGGAGCAGAATAATAATGAGACCTGGAGATTTGATATCCCACCTAGGGCCTTAGTGGCTCAGTTGGCTTCCTCACAATTGAATCGGTCTACTGGCCTGCTAAGTCCCAAGGTGTGATATTATCTACCTATACTAAATTACCTCGCCCACCAATCGCCACCTCCATTGAAGGAGCGAAGAAGAACCCACACCGACACTCCACACATGCAAAAACAAAGAGAGAAAAGTGAAATGGGAAACTCCACTTTCTTCCTCAATGTGCTTCAATCCTGGTGATGTATAAGAACCTTTAGATTAACTATCAGGATCACTGTGGACCTTCCACTATAAATGTTATAAATAAACATCGCTTCATTGTTCCAAGCTCAAATGACTCCAACTAGGGAGGTCAGGCTTTGACGATGATGGTGATTGCGGTGATTGGAATGAAAGCGAACATTGTTTGCCAATGTGGGAATACCCCAATGTTAGTTGTTGAATCTCTCCTCCGATAATCCAATATGAAGAAGGAACGAGGCTCACGACTTCAACAAAGGAGACTTAACTAGATTGAGGTAGATATTATGTAGAAGGTGTGTGCAATTTTTTTAGAGGGTATCTTATTTCACTATTTTAATTTAACATGGCCCTCTTTTTCTGTCCTTGGAAATGTGCCTAAATGAGTGGATCCTGTTCGTAAATAAAAGGTGAAGGGGGAAGTGGAGTTCATTATAATGAGAAATGTGTGGACTGGAGGAGGTGGGAGATGAAGGAAGAGGACGACTTCTTCCAGGACACACACTACAATCAAAAGACTCGTCAAGTGGATGTAGCCAGAGAAGAGATAAAGGCCCAGCATGTGGTTTACACAATGATTGGGATTTCTAGTGGAGCATTATGCATTTGAAAAGAGAGATACTTCTTCGACCAAATCTTGGGAAGAGGGGAGACTCTCGAAATGAAATGCAATGCCCTTGGAAATCCCAAATTTCGTTTAACCCATTTCATCGGACCTCAACCCAACAACAGCGGATCATCACTCTTCTTTTTCATTCACAATCCATTCACCTGTACTTCTTGTTAATAATAATATAATAACTTTCATACCTTTGTACACTGTTGTATACAGTATTTTAGAATATGATAAAATTTTAGTAGTATTTTATGATGTCGTTTTGATAGCCTTATTTTCAATAAAAACATTTCATGACTAAATCAGTAATAAAAATTTTAAATTATATGCATTGTTTAATGATTAAAAAGTTGCAATTTGTATATTATAAATACAGAATGTATTAATGATGAATTATAAAGTAAAAATATGTGGTATATTACAGATATTTATTCAACATGGAATTAAATTCTCAACTCTTGTAGAACGAACAACAAAAATTATAATAAGTATCGTAATTTATTTAAACGAGGAGATAACAAATTGATAAACTTAACTAATTGTTCTTACTCACTAACTTTAGACAAAACAAATGTAAATCTTAACTAAAATTAAAGATTATCGATTATAATAAATATTATGTGAATATCTTTTATAAGTATTTAGTATTGTAATTTAGTAAATTAATAATTAAATAGTTAGGTATACCCATTGATGTAACATATTTGTAATAATTATAACATTATAAGTAAACTCAGCGGGATATTCTATAGTTTTGAAAAATTGATTATAATATTAATAAATAAATGAAATGGTAAAATAAAGCTATTTAAATGTATTTAAAAGTAAAAAAATAAAAGATAAATAATGAATTTTCGTTAAAAAATTTAAAAAATAATATAGATTAAAATGTTAAATCATAAATTTCATTTAAGAACAAATGACTAATGAGATGATCATAACTCAATGACATGCTAAATTAAATTATATTGATAAAAAAGGAATATTTTAAAAGGTAAAATTTAAAATAAAAGCATAAAAACTCCGCTCTTATCAATCAGCATATTAAACAATTAAAGAACTTCACCTCTTAAAATTACATAGTAGTCTAAAACTAGATTCGTAGTGTAATTAACAACTAAATTGATATTTTAAATAACTAGTATAAGTAATATTAATGTAGTTATTAGTAAAGCTCACTCACGTCAGTACGACACACTTATTTTCCATTGAGGAAAGCAATTGTTGATATACTTTAAAAGATTAATTCACCTTCTCTCTTCCTTTGTTCCTCCCTTAATTCGAACATAAAAGGGTCGAAGGAGGCAGTGTTCGTCTCGTTAAATATTATGTAACTCTCATAATCAAGTTGTTGTGAAGAGAAAAGCGGAATGGGAAACTCGAGCGTATAATTAACACGTCTACTAAACCCGAGCCGCGGAATCAAAGGAGCAAGAACACATTTCTACACATCTCGACTTCAATCTAAGATAACTCACTTCATATCACTGAATTGGACTCAAGTCTGGAAACGAGGCAACTAATTAATAATTTAAGCCGTCTTACGAGTTTTTCCATCCATTCCATAATATTATTATTGTATTTCTCCATGTCCCTCCCTCATTTCATCCGACTCAAATATCACAAAGTCTGCTCTGCCCTTTCCGCAACGCTTTAATAAACTTACAATTAAATAAAATTCTAATGATTCAACATTCTCTATACAAAGAACATTGATTTAAAAAGTATTTCCAACATAAATATGTATTTTGATAAGAGCCAATCTCCACTAATAAATAATATAACGTTACACAAATTTAAAGATATTTATAATCACAACGTGATTTTGGTTGGCTTTAATAGCAATTATTTATTATTTCATCAAGTTGACCGCAGATTGAATGAATGGGTAAATCTCATCCAATATGGTGGATATTAAAAATGTACAAGAACTTATATTTGTGCCGAATGATGGTTGGGTCAGATGTGATGGCGAATGCCGAATGAAATTATTAGTTCCAGGAAGCCGGTTCTTCAAACAGTTGTTTCTTCCTCGGCCTAGAATTAAAAAAAATTAATTCATTTGGGTAAGTGTTCACTTTGTTTTCTATCAGAATGTTTATGACAGGCTGGTTTGAATAAATGCCCTCATTAGCTTCTTTTCGAACTCAATTTGCCTCAAAGAATGGTCATCCTTCTAATTGCACTTCATTGCTCGGAGTGAGAACTTGCATAAGCACCCTGCTATTCCTAGCCGGTTTCCCTGGAATCTCTTTTACTTTATTTACAATGCGTCATTAATCATGAAAAAATAATTAAAGTTTTAATTAGCCGAATCAAGAAGTGAAATCTCATTTTGCTAGCCACTTTGCATTTGTCCATTTCCGCTAATAGTTTTTGAGATTAACACTTCGACTTAACGAAATTTATGAGGGAATTTATAATTTAACTTCCTAAACGCTCCTAAACGGTTCTTTAGACAGATGCAAAGTTCAGAATCAGAATTTTCCATTTGAGTATAAAAAACTCATTTGGTCAATTTATTCATTTTGCATATTATTTTATTTATACTGGTGATCAATGACAAAAGTTATTATAGCGAAGAGGAAAAACTCATTAGCAGGGAATGAACTTGGCGAATAATGAAGAGCTCGGTGAGTTCACGGAGGAAAAAAATTGTTTGAAGTAATAATTGTAGGGAGACTCGACTAAGCAGGGCCGACATAGGAAGAGGTTATGAAGCAGACAGGAAAAAGCGAGCAAGCGGATGAGGATACTGACCATGACCAAAATGATTAAACAACTCTCGAGGGAGTTAACTAGACCCGGCATTAATTTATTCTAGTCCAGTCAATTCTAATTAGCCTCAAGAATGAAAGACATAATATAATCAACACGGGAATAAGCTTCAGTTCTACTTTGCGAAACACCAATGGGTGGTCAACTTTATGAGCCTTACTTATTTGAGATTAGTTAGTTAAAACAAAGATTGGCTAAACCTGCTCAGAATACAAACAAGACCTTTTTCCTCATTACTCAACCACTCAACACCCTTTTATATTAAGGAGAAGTATAAATTATGTTTGAAATTCCATTAATGATTCATATGATTCCATTGAGATTTTCCTGCTCTTGGCCCATGAAGCAAAAAAAAACTCCTCACAATGATTTTTAACGAGTATTTAAATAATTATAAAATTATTGAACTATTCCTTTCCCGTTGGCCATTGAATGAAATTGAATTGTGTAAGTTTTTTCTTATCGAAATCAGTTAATATAAATGAGCAATTTATTAGCATTGTCAAACTATAGATTATTGATTACTTACTCGGTTTTGGGCCTTTTATTCATTTGCTCATTTAGATGAGATATTTTGGAGGCAGGGAGTTTTATGACTTCATTGGGTCTCTCCGGGCTTTCGCTCAATAATGGTCGTTTCTTCTCAGCTTGAATTTTCTGGTATTGTTCGAATGGAATAACTTTGAATAGGGATCCTGGTTCACAGTCAATGTTATTCATCACAAGGTTCGATTGACCCTTATCACTCAACGAGACAAAAAGAGAAGTTGAATTCAACCACCATATCTGAATGTTACCTGTAGAATATTTCAAGTTCAAGGTTATATATATAATTTAATTCACATTGAAATAAAAATTATCTTACATACTCATAAATCATATAAATTATTCAAAAAATGACGAATAAAATAATAAAATTGAGAGTTGAATTACCGAAAGGATTGAAAATCTCGTTAATTGATTTAACACTGGCGTCTTTCGGGCAAGTCACATAGAAGACATGAGATCGAGATGGAGTCACTAATTAAAATAAAAAAATTAATTTAAATCTATAATCAATACTTGTATCGATATTATTATGCTTCGTTGTTTTTTGCATTTGCTTACAATCTGTTCCAGATATGTTGAGATACGTTATGTCGAGCATCCTCATTAAAAACAACCTAAAGTTGCATAATTAATTATTAAATGCAAGTAATTTGAATAATTAATTTTTTTCTATAAAAGGCGGTACATGTTTGTCTGATTGTAATACAAGATGTGAAATCATAATAAACAAGAACATAAGTATACAATTGTATAAATTTAATCTTTAATCGCATACTTGTTAAGGAAGGGCATAATGAGTGGAGAATCTGGAAAAACTCTCAATTGTTTAGGAACCTGAAGCGTCCCAAGATATTGGCACATTCCCAAGAAACTAACTCCAGTAATAAAAGCGTCATATCCAGCTTCATGAAGCTTTTGATCAGAAAGATCGTAGCCTTTCTTGATTTTTCCTTTTTCTTGACAAATTTCTGAATAAAAAGCAAAAATTATAAAATGGAGATTTAAAATTAATTTAAAATGTATAAATGTTTAATTGAAGTTACTTGGAAGATCAAAAGGTTTTTCCTGGACTTTCTTGAACAAATCTCCAAGAACGGAAGAAGTAATTAGATCTTTAAACGGATGAGTTGCCGACATGTATTTTGTGTCAACGAGATTCGGAAATGAATTCTGAACCATAATCTTAAATTCGGACAAATTGTCTGGAAGAGGATCGACGAATTGATGAATAGAATGAGAAACATCCAACAGCATGTTGTGACCGACAACAATCTTCCCCTAAAATTTAAGAGTAATAAATTTCAGAAATTCGTTATTGATGATTAAAGATTTGTAATTTGTAGTAATTTGATAAAGTAAAAAATAAAAAAATTAAAATTATAAATAAAGACATTACCGATTGACTGATTTTTCTGATGACTCTTGAGAAACCAATTGCCTTTGAAATGACTTCCATTTCGTTCTTTTTCTTCTCGGCAATTCGTTCATTTTGTTGTGCCACAGTGAGCTTCACAATTCTCAAGATCCTTGTGCGATCTTTGGGTTTGGGTGGTTGGAAATTATTCTTTTCCTTGCTCTTCCCATCTTCTTTCTTGTCATTGACAGTCGGAGGGCTTCTTCTCCTCGGCACTGGTGTAACTCCATCTGAATCTGACTTGTCACTCTCGGAGATCGATTTCTCTTGCTCATTAGCCAAAATGCTCTCAAAGTAAAGGTTCTTTGAATATTTGGGCTTGATGTTGTTAAAAATCAACTTCCTCTGGAATGGTGTCACGTTTTCCACTTTCATTTCAACCTCATCACTCCTTATGAAATCCTTTATTTTGTTTCTGCAAAAAAGGAAATATAAATTGTAAATATTTTAATTGCCAATTTCGTCATTTTCTTCAAATTTTAAACCAACTTACTCAGTAGATGTCATGAAACTTTTGAGACTTTCCGGAATTTGAATTGGAGAAGAATTTTCCTCAGAATTTAAAAGAGCCGATTTCTTTTCACAATCTTCTTGCATCTTAGCTTCGTTAGAAAATGTCAAATACGGGATTCCTGCATTTAAAAATTATTCATCATTTAAAAAATAAGTTATAAAATTAATAAAATTATACAATGTCAATTAAAATTATTATAAACCTTCGTAAATCAATTTGTTGAAATTGAAGCCGTACGATGCAAGGAAATCTAACGAGCTGGATTCACAAAGAAATCGAATATTCGGAGCATTGGTCGAGCATTGGCGAGGAAAAGTATAGAAATTAAAACATTTGTGAGTAAATTCATTCTTCTCCTTGTTGTAGAAAAAAGGACACAGGCCAAATTGCAAAATTAAGAACTGAGACGCCGAATTCTTCACAACATGATACCGCTCCTCGACAGTTTCAAATAAATTGTCCTTCTCGTCGGTGACATTCAATCCAGACAATTCAGTGTCAATCGCGATAAATGAACATGTTTCAATGCTCTGTTCAACCTCCGCCAGAATATCCTCGAAGTCTATAAAAAAGAAGAAAAAATGAATGCATTTATAACTGTTTCATAATCATAATAAATTAAATTTTGTAATTGGTCAACAAGATAAAGAAATGAATAATTGACAAAGAACTTACTTTTACAAGTGACTTCCATTTTATCCCAACTACTTTAAGTTGATATGGAAGGAATGCGATTTCTGAAAGGACGAAGATTTATCTAAATAAAGTTTAACTATGGTTGGTGAAAATTAAGTATTGGATCCGGATTCCGGAATAAACACTGGGAGAAAATCTTAAGTTCCGGAACCAAAATAAAAAGTCTTGGAGGAACTCGCACTCTTCAAATACGGCATCTTTAAAGACAATGAATAAGAATCAAAGAGGAGTATATACCGAGTGTTGATCAACTATTAAATCATTTCGTTAAAATTAAATGGTTAGTTTAATTTTAAGAAGGACAATGATTTGGAGATGCACATTACAGTACATTTCCCAGACCGTAATTTACGGTTGTTGGTTTGGAGAAGTGATTCTCTAGCGATACGCCATGAAAAATGTTTCATCTTACCTCGTCAGCACAAAAACGTTTCTTTCAATTACACAACCCCCATTAAATTCATCACTTGTACTTGTGGTTAAATATCTCAATTATATTTTATATCAGTTGGTAAAAATAATTTGAATAAGTTATGTTATGTTATGATGTCTTTTAACTAACATCTAACAATAAGAGAATTATTGAATAATGTGGAATTGTGGATATGGCCTTGTATGAGAATTATTTAAAAATGTAATGAATCCAACCAAGTTAAATAATGATTTTTATATAAGTACAAATCTCATCATATCATCTTGTCTTGTAACCAATTTATTTATCTTCATTTATTGACTTTCATAAGTATTATCTTTCTAATATGCTCACGTCGCAAGTTCAATATATTTAACTATAACATTTTAAACAAACCAATGACCAATATATTGTCAAATTAAATTAATGTTTATATGAATTTTGGTATTTTCAACATCATTGTGTCATTCAATCCAAAAGGAAATATAATCATGAATGAATGATGAGAAAATGAAGAGTTAAAGAATCATTGAAGGACAGGATTCTTTTCTGCCTTGGGATCGAGCAAAGATCAATGCGTTTTCCGACAGCTCAATGCGGGTCCCAGTTTCTTCCAAATGTTGTTGCGCTTTCTGATACTTGGCCAAATTAATGGCAGCAATATCTTCCTACAAATACAGATTATAAATGATCTTAATATCATTAGTCATTATTCAGAATTTTAAATCTTGTAATCAATCAATAAAACACATACGGTATCTTGAAGAAGTTTCTTATAATTGACAATTTTAATATTGAGAGCCTTGACATCTTCTTCCATTTTTTCGTGGGATCGTTTTTGTTCCTCAACTTGGAAATTAAGCTCTTTAATTTTCCTCTCACTCTTTTTAAACCCATTCTCATATTGAGAACTTGACATTTTCTTCAATTCAATTTCCTGTTCCAATGTCCGAATCTTCCTGTCAAACTTTTCCAATGCAGCTTTGATTCCACTTCCGACTTTCCCTTCTGCTTCCTCCACTTTGGTTAACAAATCTCTGACCTGCCCTTCCATTTCTCTCTTAATCTGATCTTGTTCTTTCGTATGGCATTGTTCTTTCCTTAGGCAATCGGCCAATCTAGTCGCATCACTCATGGCCTTTTTAGCTTTATTTTGCCCATTTTGAATGTCTTTTATTCCGCTATCCATT
Source organism: Neelides folsomi (assembly GCA_034687125.1). Lineage (NCBI taxonomy): Eukaryota > Metazoa > Arthropoda > Collembola > Neelipleona > Neelidae > Neelides > Neelides folsomi. Next base: position 37,137 of record JAQGBZ010000328.1, on the reverse strand, counting down.
TCAGTCTAAAAGTGTAATGAGAAAGAGTATGAGAAAAGAGTAATGTGTCAAATAAATCTTATTAAATAAAGACACATTAAGATAAGATTTTTTTTCAAATTACATACATGAAGTATTTGAACTTCCATTTCAAGATTTCGCTTAGATGATAAGAGTTTATCATTTTGAGAATTGATTTCAAGGAGTTGATCCCGAGCTTGATTCCTCTCTTGTTCAGCCTTTTGTCTATTCTTTGTGGCATTCTCGAGAGTTTTACGAGACTCGTTGATTTGATCTTGAAGCTCTTTGGCTTTCTTTTCCGTTAAAGTGATTTGTTGATCATTTTCTTTCTTTTCTCTTTCAATATTTTGAAGACATATGTCATTCAAGTTCACTTCATCTTTAATTTTCTTAACTTGAGCTTGGAGATTGGCATTTCCTTTGTTGGAAATGTCTAAAGCAATTTCAAGTTCAGCAATGGTGGATTCAGCCTTGGCTTTCATTCTCAAAGCCTCTGTTTTTCCTGTTAATTCTGCATCAAGACTCGCTTGCAATGAGCTTAAAACACTCATTTGATTTTTCCTCGTATCGTTGAACTCCTCTTCTTTCTCTTTCATCTTCTGTTCAACGTCCTGCTTAAATTGTGAAACTTCCATGTTCAAACGAATATTCTTATTTTCCGCCATTTCCAAAGCAGCTTCAATATGTTCAAGGCTCTTTTGAACTTCGCCCTTGTCGAATTGGAGCTTGCATAAAGCCTTTTCACAATTTTGAACATTCCGATTACATGAAGCTATTTGATCTTGTAAACATCTTGATTCTTGAACGTAATATTTGTTTTCTCTCTTTGCAATTTCAATCCTCTCACTCTGCTCATCATAGTTAGCTTTAGCTCTAAAGACTTCTGATGATAAACTTCTGCATTCTGTATGAGCCATGTCCCGTTCAGAAATCAAAGTTTTAATCTTCGTATTCCAGTCATCACTCGCTTTCTCAAATTCCATTTTGCTCTTTTCTTTGTGAATGACAATGGATCTAACCCTGTCAACTTCAGTTCTCAAAAATATCAATTTAGAGTCGAGAACGTTATTCAATTTTTCATATGATAGAACTTTTTTAGTTAGATCGGATATTGCTTCCTCTCCTTCTTCAAGCCGAAGATTCAAAAGTCTCCTATGTTAAAAACAAAGTTAAGCTACCATTAATAAATTCTATGATGATAAATATCCCGAAGAAATATTTAATTTAATACAAACTAACTAAAATGTAAGATAACTAAAACTAACTAAAAGTAAGTTAAACTTAAGAATATTTAAACGACAATTACTTTGATTCTGTTAATTCGTCTATTTTGGCCGTAGCTTCAGATTCGAATTTTGCCTTGTAAAGTTGACTCTTGTCTTTGGCTCTTGAAATTTCTACTTGAAGGGCGAATTTTGTAGCAGCTTCTGTTTGAATCGCTTCTCGAACAAGTTCCAATTCATGTTCGACAACCCTAAGTTTGCCTAAAATCCCAACTCTCTCTTGTGCTTCCTCGTCGGCCATTTTCTTTGTGTCGCTCAATTGAGTGCTTAGAGAAGCTTTGAGTTTACTCAAATCTCCGATTCGGGAAAGTGCTTCTTCAAGATGTCTACAAAGCTCTGAGCCATCAACAACCATTTTCTTCTTATCAATGTCCATTTTGTCAATGTTCCTTAAAATGTCTTCGAGTCGGATTTGCATTTCTTCAATTTGATGATCAAGATGTTTCCTCGTATTTTCAATCTCCCCCCGTTTTGCAACTAAAGCGTCCAAAAGTACGCGTTGTTTTGTCAATTCAGTTTCAAGACGACTTTTTTCTTTGTTTCCTCTTTTGTCAATTAAAAAGTCATTAGGTATTTATAAATATTATGTAAAAACGTGGATTATTATAAAACAAGTAGTTGTGCATAAAAAATTGGATTTATGAACATGAAACTAAAAAGTTTCTATTTATGTATGTATATAGTGTAACTTACTTTGTGTTTTCTTTCATTAAATTATCAATCGTGGATGAAAGTTCAATCATTGCTGAATTGTGTTTCTTTTGAAGAGCCTCAAGAGCCATTTCATTTTTAGTGTTGGCTCTGTCAACTTCGTTCATCATTTTTGAAACTTCAGATTCACGCTCTTTGCAAAGAAATATTTGATTCGTCATTTTGCCTCCAGCTTCTTCAATGAGTTCCATTTGATCTTGAACCTCTCTTGCCATAATTGTTCTTAATGCCTCTTCTTTAGAACGAAGTCCTTTCTCGGCTTCAACGCTTCCAATTACGTTTTCAATACGATCCTGAGAAAAATCCAAACTAAAGGTCTGATATTTCAAAAGAAAATTATGTAACAAAGAACTACAAATATAAAGTTAAGATATAAATAATTACGAATAAATCTTTTAGACGACGGTTGAAATTTTTTGATCTTGTTTGCTCTTCTTCTATTTTCTCTTCCAATGATTTTATTTCGTTATTTTTCCTTTCAATTTCCTGTTCAAGTTGTTGTTGTGCTCTCAATTTATCCTCAGACTCTTGGGAAATGCGTAAATCAACTTCTGCTTTTCTTCTTGCCCCTTCCATCATTTTTCTCGCTTTGATTTCTTTGTCTAATGATTCTTCGACTTCATCGAGTGTTCTTTCTAATTTACAATTACTCCGTGTAAGCTTTCTTTGAAGATCGTCTTGAATCTAAACAATATGTTTATTCATTTTAAAATTAAGGAAACATTTAAAATATTGTCAAGCTAAGAAATTTTAATAGTTGTTATTTAATAATTGTGATATTTCTCAACTTGACACTTTTCGGCATTTTCTTGATTTGAAGTAATTATGTCTTTTTTGTCGTTATTGAGTTTTGTTAGAAGATCTCTTTGTTGGTCGATTTCTTTATTGAGTTCTTCAATTTGCTTGGTTTTTGAATCCCCATCACCTTGAGAGAATGAAAGTTGACCAGAGAGACCTTCATGTTCAACCTTTAAAATTTCGTATTCATTTTCTGCCTTTTGCGTTTGTTCTGTGAGAAAGCGTCTCTCGTCAGATGTGAGAGAAAGTCTGTCTTCAGTTTCCTATTTTAACCCATTTGAATTACCATATAATACACAATAAAACTTCCAATATTAATGAAATTGTAGCAAGGTATTCTTTAAGATTTGAATTAACTGTTAAGCGTTCTTCAAGACTAGTTGTTTCAACCAATAAAACATCCAATGAGTTTTTTGTGTCTGTCAAATATTGCTCTGCATTGTTTAGCATGTAAGTTAACTCATCTTTCTCTTTAATCATGGTTATTTCAAGAGCTTCTTGTTCTGTTCTTTGTTTAATTTCATTTTCATATGCGGCTATTGAAGTTTCGATTTGTTTAAGAATTCTCTGTAAAAAAGTAAGTTTGTAATGGTAATAGTATAAAAGATAAATAACTACTCACGTTGACAGCTACATCAAAGTCTTCGACAAAAATACTTGGCTTTAAAGCTGTCCAAACTGTCCACCAAGGCCAAGATTTTATGCTCATGTAGCCTTTAATGGTTCTCTGAACAACTTCTAAATGTTTCCTATAAAACACACAAAGACCCTCACAATTAATCCTTCATGTCAATGAATTTAATAGTTATTTAATATATTAAATGAGAATTCAACCTTTCTTTTTCATAAGTTGAATATATCTTCCTTGCGTAATATCCTCTAATAGTCGATTGTAACGAAGTAACGATTTTAGCAATTCTTTCATCACGGATATCCTCCAAATCGCCCAATATGCCAGCACGGAAAAAGACCTATAAGGAAAGGGATCATTGAGCATATTTAAGTTCTTAAGTTAATTTCAAAATTTTTGCATCTTTTATTTTTCAGTTGTGATACGTATGTATACTTACTTTTGTGTGTCCAACTCGAAATTTATTGGCATCAAGTTCAATTGTTTTAAAACATGCTTCGGCAATCTTTTTATCGTCTGTTTCAGATGCCATTTCTTTTGCAGCCAATATTGTGTATCTAATGTTTAAAAAGTATATTTGAAATGGAAAATACCAATATTATGAAATTCTCATCAAATATCAATGTGATACAGTAATAATATCAAAAATAGTTATCACTTACCGATTTTTAAAATCCTTGTACATTAGCCTGTTTGGAAAACCTCTTCTACAAATCTTAATGCCTTCGATAACTCCATTGCAAATCAATTGATGCATTATCAGAGTTGAGTCAACCAGCCCTGCAAAAAATATTACCTAATTAAGATATGAATATACAGGGTGGGCCATAAATATCTTTCTTTTTTAAATAAACAATTGTATAAAAAAGAAAGATACTTATGGCCCACCCTGTACAAATCATAACAAAATAGTTTAGCGTGTAACATAACCAGATTTCAAAATCATAACCAATTTATTGTAAATTGAACTTGCCTGGAGTTTTAACTTCATTCGGAACAATACACCTAATAAAGTGAGGCTTTGTTGCTTTCAATGTTGTCATTAAGCTTCCAAGTTGTTCCTTTAGATCATTTGATTACATTACTTTCACCTTCTATTACTTTGAAATGAGTAACTAATCAATAATTGAAGAATTACTTTATATTGAGAAGAAACGGTAGCAGGGCCTTTCTTCTTCTGCTTTCCTCCTGAATAAAGCAAACAACAATAAATAATTAAATACCATCAATACATTTAAATAACATTAATTGAACAAATAAAAAACTAACCAGCGTCTTCGGGTTCTTCTGCTTTCTTTTTCTTCTTCTTGGCGTCTTTTTCATCTGGGGGCGACTGACCAGGATGGTCCTCAAACAATTTCACCAGCAATTTATTACTTGACTTCTTAAATTGATCAACCAGAGTTTCGTTCAATGGATCTTTATTCTTTGCCAGCCATCCAGTTATATTATATGGAACCTAAAAGTAAATAAAAATTTAAAATGTCAATTTTGTATTATTTAAATCAAACAAATTTCACTTTAAACATTGCATTAATGCGAAAATGCACATACAGTTCCAGCATAATGAACAAGTGCAAAATGTCCTTCGACTTCACCAGGCTTTGGAGCTCTTGGCTTTATGAAGATTTCCGATTTTCCTAGATGAAATTCCATCAGCATGTCTTGAAATGTTTTGTCATTTGCTTTAGGAAGCATAGATTGCTCTTCAAGAATAGACAATATTCCAAGTTTCTTTTCAATCAAATTAATGCAAGCTTGAGCATCAAGTCCAAAATCCTCAGAAACCCAATCCAGCCCTTCTTTAATGTATTCCTCTTGCTCTTGCACGAACATTGTGTGATTGAAAAATTGTTGAAGTTTCTCGTTAGTGAAATTAATACAAAGTTGCTCAAATCCGTTGTACTGGAATAAAAATTTATGATTTAATGTCATAAATTGGATTTATATTCTAATGAATTCATTAAAGTTAAAAACCTCAAACATTTCGAATCCGGCAATGTCGAGGCATCCAATAAATGTAGCCCGTTTTTGCTTGGTGTCAAGCGTTTTATTGCACTTTCTGATCAAAAAGCTGAAAAGTCTATCATAAAGACATTTCGCCATTGCGCCCACAGAAATTAAACTCTATTGCAAATAGAAAGAAATATTTATAAGTTATCGCGTAAATCAGCATGGATTTGAAAGGGGTTTAGGAATTTTACCTGTTCTTTGTTCATTCCTTTAATGACAAATTCAGAACCAACTTTAATTTTCGGTTTAGTTATGTTTAAGTAAAGGTCTTCAAATCCTGTTCCAAGTAATTCTCCTATTATTTCACCAACCTAAAATTAAGTAAAGTGAATTTAGCTTAAATTCATTTTTCTTAAATAACAATTTTTATATTTTTACTTCAGTTCCATCAGGTTCAGCTTGATCGTTTCTTTCTTTAAATTTCAATTCTCCCATGTGCATAACAGTTGCAACAATCTTGTAAATGTTCTCCCTTTCTGTTTTCGAAAAATTTAATACATCAAACGCTTCCTATAAATATTGGAACAAGATTAGATCATTTTTAAATACGATTCAAATATTTCTTTGCACTTAATTAGTATAATTGGAATATTACGTTAAGGTTTAATTATAAAAAATTACTATACATGTGTTAAAAGAAATTCTTCATCATCCTGAATAGTGGCAACCGATGTTTTCCCTTGTGAAACGTAGTGATATTCGTAAATATCACTTTTTAATCTGCACATTTCTAATATAATTGAGCAAATTATTAATTTAGGGAAATTTAATTAAAAAGGTAAGAATTGTCTTTAAAAAACATGAAAAAGTTAAATATACCATTAACTTCTGGAATAACTCCTGACATTATTTGATAAAATATATGGTAGCATCTTTCAACTGGTTGTTGAGAAATTACTCTTGCTTTTTCCAACAAATCTTGTAAAAAAAATCTCCATTCATTTAAGTCTGTTATAATTTTGTGATACATTTTCAATTTATGAAACGAATGAAATTACAATGCTCAATGTCGGCTCCAGCAAGCTTTCCTGACTTTCCAAACCAAATGCGAATAAACTTTCCCTGTGAAACAAGTGAGAGTTATTCATTATATTTTTACTAATTTTCGGTACAATTCCTTTTTATTGATATTTTAAATTACTAACAATTCATCTATTACATTGATGATAAATGTTAATAAATTAACTCTTTTGATATTTAAGAATATTCGACTTACAAAACGGGAAGAGTTATCATTTCGTGCTGTTTTCGCATTTCCAAACGCTTCTAAAACTGGATTTGTTTGAACAATTTGATCTTCCAAAGATTTCTATAATTAAACAAAACAAAAGATAAGTAAACAAAAGTAAGTATTTATTGGACCTTTTTAAATCGGCAATAATTTATAGTAAATTGCCTTTTTGGGATCGACTTCCACTTTTTTTTCACCTCCCCCAACACTTGCAAAGTATGCGATGACTTTTTTTGTATTTACAGTTTTTCCAGCTCCCGATTCCCCTCTATCAATTTAGTGAAATGAAATACTGTGCTAAAATATTGTGTTAATGCCAAATTTAATTTTGTGTTTAAGGTACTAGCGTTGAATAAGTGACTGCTTTAGCTTATTCACGAGAACAAACTATTGGAAATCATTTAATACATGTTTTAACAATGCAATGTTATAAATTTTATCATACGTTATAAGCACTGATTGGTTATCTCCAACTATAAATCAAAATATTTAGTTTCAAGTATTGAATATTACAAATTACAATACACCTAATGAAAAAACATTAAAAAGTAATGATCTCCATAAACATCTTACCTGCTCTCATATCTGAATATGCACCATCCGCAATTGCATAGATGTGTGGGGGAACTTCATTCCTCCTTTTCCCCCGGTAAAGTTTCATTGTTCTGTCCGTAAATATTGGAAAATACTACAAATCGAAAATAAGATTAATCAATGATTAAAATAATTAAAAAATATTATTGTATACTCATTTTAAATGAAATTTTGTAAGTATTTAATACTTTCCTGATACGGATTAAGCGTGATACAGAATAATCCAGAGTATGTCTAAATAAAAAACCCATTTTTCAAATTATTGTAAAAATTGTATACCTTACATTTGATTTATAAATATTACATAAATCAGTTTGCTGTAATAACGCTCTTTTAAATTATGAAGAACGGTCGCTTCATTTAAATAAGTCAAGTTGGCCATATCTTCAGCCTTTTCATATTTCGGAGGATTCAATTGACTAATATCCGTAGATTTAAAGGTTTTCTCCTATAAAAGAACAATTAAGTAAAAAATAAGAAAAATCCCTAAAATTAAATGAACCGAACCTCTCCTGTAGATAAAACAACTTGGACATTCTCTCCATCCTCGCTTTTAATCTCTCCTTTAGAGAATCCACCTTCTCCATCAGGCACCCAACAATTGGTCTTTGCATCATAAGGCAACAATTGGTCCTTTCTTTTCGTCTCCAATGACACGAATAGATACTCGGTTGGATCAGGATCTTCCGCCATAGTGTAAAGCCTGTAAAGTTCTTATGTTAATGCAGTAAGCAAAACAAAGGCCAATTGCAATAGTTATTCAATTCAATTAATATACTAATAAAAGTACTAGTAAAAGTAATAAATAGGCAATCACCGAAAATGAAAGTTGGAACGGTTCTCAGAACTTCAACAAGATCCGATATAGCAAGACGAAGAAACTCAACTGAAATGATCCATTTAACTTAAAGAGAAATCGAGGAGCCCAAGACAAAAGTACACCAAAGTTATTCGAAAATCCTCTCATTCATTTCCCCAATTAATTAAAATGCCTTCGTTCAATAGAATCAATTGAATGGGTTAAATTAAGAAAAACGAAAAAGGGGCTCCATTTTCCAAATATTTAACTTCAACGTTGAATCTAGCAAGGATGAAAAGTATGCTAATTATTCAGAAAAAACTAACAATTCGTTCTAAGAAGCCAAGTTATTTGAGGAATTTCCTATTAATCAGCATTATAGAATAGAATTGAACAATTAAAATGACAGGAATTTTAATTTTATGGTATAACGTATCAGAGGATTGACTCCATTTTCAATATTTCATTTGTTAATCAAGCCTTGTTAATCCTCTATCAATATTAAAACATTTCTACATAAATCCAAATTGCATGATTCCAGAATAATTTATGATAATTATCTGAAGCTAATGATGAATTTTAGGTAAATTCACCTCTGAAGAAATGAAATGCAAAAAAATATGAAAGAAAAGTTTCATGACTTAAGGCGTAAATCAGCCTAAATTGATATTTTATTAATATATTATCGTTCGCATTTAGGTAAATGAAACTTGCTTCATTTATAATAATTTTTTGTTAAAAAAACATTTTTGGTCGGTGAATTACACATTTCATACAATGTTAATTTTTATAACTTAACCGAAACTTAATGCGGTATCTAATTCATTTAATAATTTATTCATTTTAATTTATCTATTTTTAAACATCGTCTTAAGTATTCTTATTTATTTTAAAATTGATAAAGTTAATTCACAGTTTTCCGCAGATTAAAATTAATGTCTACTTAAATACTTACAAATGCAAAAAGGTTAATTGGAAAAGTATACAATAAAAATTTAAGAATCAATTGCTTGGTTTAATGTAATTATATGAGTACAACGTATGTAGTCACTTAATTAAAAATAGGGTGATGGTAAATAAAACTAATCTAAGAATCTTCCCCAAATTAATGAAATATAAAGTAAAAATAAGGCATTTCGAGAGTGGAGGAAGAATTCTGAAGTATGGAACTCATCTTAAAATTTATCTAAATCTCAATTTTAGGATTTCGTGAGTTAACTCGATCGCTAACTATTAACTATTATAGTTTAAGAATATTCTATCAATAGTAGGTACCATTGTATCACGATATTACCTGACATTTTAGGTTATTCATTTTTTTCAGTACAAATTGATTAAAGTTAATATATATATATATATTTGATTAAAATTGAAAAGCTTATTATATAATTTATAATGTATATTTAGTTTAGTAATTAATCAAAAAATTGACACTTCACTTTAAACTATGTATACCGATACATCTGAAGGCTAAAAATTATATTCAATTTAATGTTAGTTGTAAAATAATTACTAACCATTAAACTTTAGTTAGAATATATTTGAAAATTTACAATCATCATACGCTCTTAATTATCCTTGACCGAACTGAGTTCTGTTTATAGTGATATCAGAAATGATCTGTTTATAGTGATATCCAGATCATTTCTGATATCACTATAAACAGACGACATCGTTGTAGTAAATTGAATTTAAAAACACTAAACACCGATGAGTCGAAACTGATATTTCATTTTCAAAATATTTTGTACAAAAAAGGAAAAAGAAATTGAGTCATACTAAACATTAAATAAAAATGAAATAATAAAACCCCAAAGTTTAATCTTTTCATTATCCATTCAAGGTCTAGAAATACAAAATGAATATTAAAATAAAATTAAAGTATTTAAAAATTTATTCTTTTATATATTCAATATGAATTTTATTTTCTATTTCCCCAGGGTCGCCCTTTGACATAACCTATCCCTTCAAAGCCCTTGCCATGATAACGATTAGAATTACGATGGTGATTCCTACCATCAGAACTTCTAGAATTCCGACGATGCCCTTTGAAATTATGACCATTTGGTTTACGATACTGATCTCTATTGTAAGAATCCCGATATCCTTCATTAGAGCTCGATGGAGGTCTCTTTCCCATGTACGGTGTGTAGCCTTCATAAACTTGAATTTCATTACTACTTTCCCATTTCTTTACCTTACGTCGGTTATCTTCGTATTTTTGAAACTTATTGCTAACGTCACTTTCATAAGAGTCCGAGTTGCTCTGCGATTTCTTCTTGGTCTGAATTGGAAAAATAATCAAAGTATGTTAATGTTAGAATCTTAAATAGAAACATTACGTATAACTTAAAAACAATAAAATAAATCAGTAATAATAATCATAATCATGGTGGATGTGGATGGCTACCTTTCCCTCGTCCAATTCTTCGTTGTAAAGATCTTCTTTAGATTTTTCAAGTAGCCTTTTCTTGTCTGAATGCATAGCCATTGAAAGATTTCCACGATCTCCATTCCAACTCATGACTATAAAAAACAGATTTTAAATTATAATATTATTCCATTGTTTAAAAAAACAATCTTATAACATTTGTGAATTACAATATTGCGGTCATTATAAAGTAAATTCAAAATAATAAAAGTTTACCCTTTGGAGATTTTAATTGTTCCGGATCGAATTTGGATTCTCCAGAACTTTCTAATTTATTTATGCTAGATGTTCTGCTAGATTGTGAATTGGATTTTTGGCTATGGTCATTGTCCGAAAGATCAGTTTGAGTTGTGTCAGGATCGTGTTGTTTCTTTTTACCATTGAAGAGATTGATAACAAATTTCTTTGTTGTTTCAAGTATTTTGCTCCCGTTCTTCTTTTTCTCAGACCCTTCATCAGAAGACCTTGAGGAGTCTGAAGAGTCGCGTTTCTTGGATTTCTTCTTTTTCTTCTCTTTCCTTTCTTTCTCCCTTCCCTCCCTATGCTTTTCATTTCTATCCCTCTCCCCTCGTTTCTCGATTCCATCTCTGTATTTGTCATCCTCCCTTTCTCTGTGTTTTTCACTCCCCCCTTTGGTTTTCTCTCCATCTTTGTGTTTCTCATTTTCCTCTTCCTTTCGCTTCTCAATTTCCTCTCTCCGTTTTTCGCTCTTTTTCTTCTTTTTCACTTTCTTAAACTCCGATTGCGTATTTGAAGACTGGGAACTGGATTGTGACGTATCGCTCCTAGATCTCTTCACTGAGGTATGGCCATTTGTGATGTGAACTTTGGTCGGTGATTCTAATTTAGCATTTATTTCTTCTGGTGAGCTGAATATGTAGGCTCCATTGACAATTCCTCCGCCTTTATCGCCCTTGATGGTTCGAGGTGGTGTTATTGGACTTTTACTTTTTGATTTTGCCTTTTTATTCTTTAATTTTATTTCTCCTCTGAAATTTACGGAATGCGATGAAGAAGCTTCAATAGTTAATTTTCCCTTCCGATCACCATCGATTGAGAATTTTCCCAATCGAGGTAAATCTCTATCTCTTGAATGATCCACCCCCACCAATTTTTCCATGCTCTTTGCACGCTTTGCTTTAACTTTTCGTAACCTAGAAAAATCGGAGTTATCATTCAACTTTCTGGTTTCGGGATCAGAGGAGTACTCTTTAAATGATTGCATATTATCACCAATATTGTCTTTCGAAACTTTCCAAATGCTTGTTGCACTTAGGGATCCATTCGGCACTTCATTTTCCCTCCCAACATCAATGATAGCCTCTTTGGCCATCTTGGTCTCTTCATCTGGTACGAAAGTCATTTTGGGAATTTTCTTTTCCTTCTCTGGAACCAGTTGATTGTCAGGAAAGAGTCTCTTTTTACTAAAGGACCCATCGAAGGTTTTGAGCGGACTTCTTGGCGGGGTATTTGGATGGTACGATGATTGGATCTTCGGCTCTTCCTCTTCGTCTTCAACATAGGGAACAAGGGAAGTTTGCGATGAGGAGAGGAGACTTGGGCTTTTGGAACGACAATCAATTTGGCTCTTTGTAATAACCAAATTCCTATTTGAATAGGTTTGATGGAAAGGACTCTTTCGAACGATGGGAGATCCTTCATCTGACTTCAATTTTGAATTCGGAGATATTAAGCTCGAGTTATTTTGGAGGGAAGTGCGAGGAAATATTCTGAAATAAAAAATCTAATTATAAAATAGTTTATGAACGAAATAGATATATCAATAATACGATTTATCATTCAATGAAATAATATAATTATTTCTAAATTATTAAAATTATAAAACAGAAAATTTTACTTTTCAGTAGAACCGAATAGTGAATGTCCATTCGAGATTTTGCTGTTTGAAGGAGATGTGGAATTGGATGTAATTGTTGAAGGTGGCCGACTAAATCCATTTTTAAGCGCTGAATTAGAACTCTTAAATAGAGGTGGGGTGAATTTCTTATCCATATTATTTGACTTGAACGAGTTATATTCATTCTCATTGTTAGACTTTGCAAAGGCGGATTTGGGTGATAAGATTGAATTTCCCAACTTCTGGGGAGGGAACACAAGACGATTATTTTGATTCTGAGTATTCAGATAATTACTGGTTGTTCCATTCCCATTCATCCCCTTCTTTTCTTTATCCATCTCGTAAATTATCACGTAAGCGTCGCTGGATAAAGCCTGGTGAGAAGAAATGTTCCGCACAAATGAGTCATCGTAATGGTAAAATATCCCATTGGAAGCTTCTGCGGTTGCTGTATAATGACCGCAATTTGGAGAAGAACCGATGTGATTTATAAGCGCAACCAAATGGTAAGTAGCATCCTGAAAAAAACAAATTTTCATTTCATAAACATTTATAATTTTTAGACTTTAAAACGAGGCAAAAATTTTAATTAAAATAAAAGTTTAGTTTCTTACAATTTAAAAAAAATCTTATGTTAAGAGTTTAGAATTTTTGATAACAATAATTTATGGATTTTTTGATAAACTGAGATTTGATTTACTGAATGAGCTTTTTGAAGTTGGGTCTTGTGAAGAAAGCGGGTCAAATTAAGTGTCTTGTTGCATTGAATTGATCTTCCTAATTTGGTCCCATGTAATGTAAACCGTTTGAGCTGAAGGCAAAGAACAACGGGTGGACTTTCGAGAGAAAATTGCTTCGTCGCTTCGCCGGTACGCAAACATTTTTCACACTTGTAATCATTATTTTCAAGTCTGGAATGAATGAATGGTCATTTCAATTTTTAATTCATATAATAAATAAAATGCATGTTTAAAGTTTTAAACTAACATTAAGTTTTAATCTTTAAATTATAAAGCTGATTAAAGCTTATATCACCTTTCTTTTCTGAAATGATGTTGAATACATTCATCAACAGTATAAAAAGCCTTGATTTCCAATTGAAGTTCAGCTAGAGGTTGAAAGGTTGTTGAAACGAAAGAACAGTTCAAACATGTAACTAAAAGATCAAAATAAAATTTTAATTAATGCATTAAATGATTTTAAGCATGTTAGTTTACCTTCATTTTGCATTAAAAACAATTTAGCCATACCTTCAGTTCTCATGTATCCGCCAAAGATTTGCCCAAGAGGTGTTGTTTCTTTAGATCGATTATCGAGTCTATTAGCATTTATTGCATTTAGATATGATCTTTCCATTGATTCTAATAAATATCGCAAAAATTCGTGAGCATCTTCTTGTCGTCCGTGATTAAAATGTTTACAAATGTCTGTAAATAAAAACAAAATTACCCTCCATTATTTATCTTTACCCTACAAATGATATTGATATCAATTGGCAACATTATTTAGATAAATGATAAGTATTGTTAATACTTGTTCAACAAATAAAAATTTACATTTAAGCTTTGAAAATATCTGATGAGGTCTCAATGCCATTCCCTGAGTTTTGTGCGTCTCTTTTAATATCGCGTACATTGCACAAATTGTGCACGTGTCGAAACTGTTAAAATCTGAAAATTGTCAAATAAATAATTTAAATTCATTTTATAATTAAATTAAATTCACAGTTAATAGTTAAATGCATTATTAATATTTAAAAATAAATATATAAACTTACTGCCGTGGCATTTTTGTCGATGTTCCTCGTCAGATACAAGCCAATTGACAAATGAGGGGGTATGAAACAAGGCTTGAAGTGTGGCATTGAGGTAGCAAGTATTGCCCATATTGAACAGCCCGCATCCCACAGGTCCCTTTTGCTTCCATCCCGGAACGATCTTCTCTTTCGCGTAGAGGACGATCTTCGGAGTCGGAAGTGAAGGTTGACCTGATTTCGTCGGACTTGAATTATTCTCCAAAATTTCTTTCATAATTCTTTTGTTCTTTTTCTTGAGCGGAGTGTTTGGCTCAGGTTTCAATTCCTTTGGTTGAAGCTGAAGGAGAGCGAGTTGAGCGAGTCGCGCTTTCTCGGCCTTTCTTCTCTTCCTGCGTTGTTGTTTTGACAGCGGTCGTTCGCCCTCATCCAAATTGTCATTAAAGGGGAGGACGACGACCTGTGGGCTGAATTTCGTATTATCTCCGACCACCTTGCATGGCGATTTCACCTTAGGGACCCTTGGACTCACTGGTGAATTTTTCTTTATCTTCCCCTTCAAATTAGAAGCGTTGGTTTTGTAATAATTAAATATTGTTTGGCGATCAACTGAACTGAATTCTGAATTACTTTTCAAACAATAATATTTATTTCGGAGTTCTTGATTGAATCCAGCGATCTCGTTTCCCTTCGATACGAATTCAATTTCATCCGTTTGAAAATTGTTGGAGAAATCCCATGAACCACTGCTGGATTGCTGAGAGCCTCTTGCTTCTTCCACTGGAAGATTAAATTTCAAAAGCTTCTTATTTCCAAATTGTCTATTAAGTTTTTTCTGCTTATGTCTCAATTGTTTTAGCCGTTTTTTATTGGGATTTAAATTAGAGAAATTTTTTTGTGCCCGAGCCAACGAAGACTGAAGGGCTCCGCTGACTAAATCCACTCCAGCAACAGATTGCATCTCACACAATTCATCGTGTCTTGTTAACTAAAACTTTATTTAAGAAACTCGTCTGTCCAGTTAAATCCTCCAATACGCCTTCTGCTAATTTTATAATGGGTTTATTTTTGAGACCTTTGTTTCAACACTTGAGCAATGAACACGAACTGGCACTCGTAAACTAATAGAACTCGTAATTTAAATTATTAAAGTTGTAACTCAAACTGGCAATAATTTATAATTGGTATAAAAGTCTACTAATAGGCGCGTTTTCTTCCAATTCCCTCAATGCAGCAGCAATGTTGTCGAACCTCGTTAAATCTTAAAATTAAAAAAGGCCAACGTAATTATTACAAACCTAATTAGGAAATTTAACTCACCACTCCTGCCCATTAACTTAAAAATATATTTTGCCCATGAGTCATGAGCCAAACTGTAATTTATTTCTTATAAATATTGAAGTTCAAAATTACCTTTAGAAATTAGAACATGTTGGAACGCGCGGCCAAGCCGCCGGGATCACTCGGACAATTCCTGAGCCGGGATTTGATATTAATTTCACCGGAATTAAAATTTGTCCTGGAGGGTGACAAGACAATTGGTCTTGTCCGTTAGGTCAAGGGTGAGTTTGAAGGGATTGGTTGGGTACAAGAACCACGTTCACTCTGGTTCCTTTATTTTGTCTCACTAATTCATAGTTAATCAGAGGAAGGTCTTGCACGTCGAAGGAGAAAGAATGGAAATGGGAACAGGATGATGATGGTCACAAGGGCTTGCTTGGATTCATGTTCATGAGCGGCCTTAGAGCTTACACTCACCGCCAGAGATCTCCACTTGTACCAATAAACGTAGTATACTACCTTGCTTCCATTCATTCTTTCCTTTTTTTCTTTTGCTATTGAATGGGAACGTGAATTTACCATGTTTATAATGCTCGTATGTGAATTCACCATATTTATAATGTTCGTATACGAATACATAGCCAATGCAATACAATGAAGCTTCCGAATACATAGTCAATGCAATGCATTAAAGCATTTACAAAAGCATAGCATGAACGACAAAGTTTTAATCACCCCAAGTTCAACTATAACTTGCAAGAATTTATAGCTCGCGAAATTATAAAACCGGAGGTTTCAAATCTGTATATATGATTTCTTGATTTGTTGATTTTCTTGTCTTGTAATTATTGTAATTCGGCAATTCGGAATTGAAGGATTCTTTCAGGATTCACTGGATTCTGAATTGGTGAATTTTGAGTATTGAGTGATTGTTTAATTTGGATTTGGGATAATCATAAGGTTCGAGATTGAAAGAGTTATTCCGATTATTTAGAAGAAATAGCTTTTAAAAATTAGAAAGAAGGAGAGCGGTTTACTAAATATCTCTAAAGTTAGTTGATCCATTGACCCAAAGGACAAGATGCCAGGCTCGGATTATAACTCGGTTGAGCCGATGCAAGTTGACTTGCCACCTGAAGAAAATGACAATATTGAAGAGGAAGCCTTCAATGTTGAAAACCCTACAATGGTATGTAATTGATGGTTTTTACTGACGATTTAAAACTTAATGTTTGTGTTAATTTACAATACCGGAAGTTGTAATTTGAATAATTTTGCAGGATTTGGAATCTTACATAAATAATTACACCGGGATGGCAAAGCTTCTTCGGCTGGTTCATATTGCCGATCATTGCCCACCTCTTAGGATTGAAGCATTGAAAATGGCAATTAATCACATTCAAAATACATACAATGTTCCAATGTATCAACAGCTTCATAAGAAGCTTCGAGAGGCGATTTCGTGAGTTTTTGCATTTTAAATAAAATTATGCTACTCTTTGTGAATTGAAATAGTGAAAATGAATAATGAAAATTATATTAATTAATCTTTTTTATTATACAGGAATTTCCCTTTACCAGACGTTACAGGAGGAAGTGGTAAATTATTAGTTTATTGTTTATAAATAACAAAATGAAAGTAAAACTTAATGTTAAAGCGAATTTAAATTCAAAAACTTCATTATTTGTAAATGTAATTAGGTCCTGGTACATCTGAAATGCCTCAAATGGATCTTCAATGGATTGAACAAAAATCTAAAAAATCAGCTAGCAAATTAGAGAAGCTTGATGCGGATTTAAAAAATTATAAATCCAACTCCATCAAAGAAAGCATCAGACGTGGACACGACGATTTAGCTGATCATTATCTTGAAACTGGTGATTTGACCAATGCCCTCAAATGTTATTCCAGAGCCAGAGACTACTGCACTTCAGCAAAACATGTTGTAAATATGTGTCTTAACGTCATCAAGGCAAGTTATTTTATCACATTTACTAATTGCATAATATTTGTGAATTAAAGCTAACATTAAATTCAATTAGTTTAGGTCTCGGTTTATCTTCAAAATTGGACTCATGTACTCAATTTTGTGTCGAAGGCTGAAAATACTCCTGATGTAATGGAAAATGGAAAGGTAAAGAATGTTTTAGTAATTCAAGTGACATTAAACGTAAATACATGTATTATACTTTGATTTATTTGTGAACAATTGAAATTGATTAAAAAGAGTACAACCGCCGGCAAGGACAACAATGCGGCGATCGTAACAAAGCTTCGGTGTGCAGCAGGTTTGGCGGATTTAGCTGGAAAGAAATACAAAACAGCTGCAAAGTTCTTTCTTCAAGCGAATTTTGATCATTGTGATTTCACTGACATGATATCGGCAAACAACGTGGCTGTTTATGGGGGTCTTTGTGCTCTGGCAACTTTCGACAGGAGTGAATTACAAAAGAATGTCATTTCAAGCAGGTCACTATTTCATACTTAATATTAAACTTTACACTTGACTATAAATTCTTAAATGAAATTTAATTAATTTTATAAACAATTTTTATAGTTCATTTAAACTTTTCCTTGAGCTTGATGTAATGGTTCGTGACGTCATATTTAAATTTTATGAATCAAAATACGCGACTTGTCTCAGACTTCTTGAAGATATGAAGGTAAACTATTTTATTATTACAACATAATAAAATTTGACTCAAATGAATAATATTCCATTGTAATCTCTTTAAATGTTAAATAATTTAAAAATAAAATCACTTTTATTAGGACAATTTGCTCCTTGATATCTATTTGGCTCCACATGTGAGGACTTTATACGCTCAAATTCGGAACAGGGGGCTTATACAATACTTTAGCCCATACGCATCAGCCGATCTGAATAAAATGGCACAAAACTTCAATACGACGGTTCCTGCTTTGGAGAACGAACTCATGACATTGATTCTTGATGGTCAGATTCAAGCTAGAATTGATTCTCATAATAAGATCCTTTATGCGAAGAAAATCGACCAGCGGAGCGTCACATTCGAAAAGTCCCTAACTATGGGAATCGAATATGAAAGAAGATCAAAATTAATGATCCTTCGCTCTGCCATTGTGAGAGCTCAAATCCAAGTCAAGGTAATCCTTTTCTCATACATGAATTTTGTAATCCTCACTTTTCGTTTCCTTTCCTAGAATCCTTCAAAAGAACACCAGAATGAAACGCCTGGAAATAGTAATTCAAGATCCCATCGTGACTGACATCTCGCAAGTTTACTTAATCCTTAATCATTGAATTATTTGATATTTTATTTACTAATACATTTTTTCAATATGATTATAAGTTTACAAGTTTTATGAATGTATTTATCAAAATCTTGATTACAAAATTGAAAGTTAGAGAAAGAGGCATATTTAATTGTAAAGGGTAAATAAAATTTATCGCCAATATTACCATATATTGTCATACTATTAAATAAGGGAACACTTCTTCAGCCTTGAAATGTTTGTTGATATATTTTAAATCTTTGATTGGTAAAGCATGGAAGAAAGCATTTTTAGAAATCTTAAATATAGCTTCTTGAAACATTTATTCACGATTTTAAAATTTTTGAAAGTAGATAATATATCTCTTTACTTATTAATTAATATTTATCCTTAAATATACAACAATTAAATATATTTTACTTGTACCTATTAAAATTCTTTCAAACTACAGTTTAGAAACAAGCAATTACCACTATTTAATATACATTAAATGTCTATTAATTATATTTTATAGGTCATCCATAAATTCATTTTGGATTTAAATACATTCATACCACACATATTATATTAACTTAATTTATATTCTAATATTTAACAATATGGCTTAATTTATTCTCGATTATAAGTAGCAGGTATTTATATAATATGTAGCATACATTTTTTCATCGGTCTCACTCATCGTCACCTAACACAGTAGTTTATTTAATTATGAGAATAAAAATTTAATGATATTCATAGTGAAAAAAGTATTATGTAAGTACTGTAAATGGCAAAATAAAAAATAAAATATTCAGTTTGTACCAGGTATGAATGTATGAATGCGCTTTAATGCAGTAGAAGTGGATATATGTATTTTTCATAATATATAAAACATTACACGGCGCTCTCGTTGTTCCCCGGCCGGTTGTGCTGGAAAGCCCGCTTTCTCTCTGAAGTCTCCCCTTTGACCTTTGGACTGCCCTGAGAAGGATTCACACTGGCCACGCTAGTGCTCTTGCTATGAATTCCATTCCCCCCATTAAGTATATTCTGAAACCACTTTTTGAGTGAGTTTGACTTTTTCTCGGCTTCTATCTGATCTGACAGTTTTCTCCATCTTGCCCTCGGTGTCTTCGTTAGCCCGGCCTCATCATCTTCCTCATCCTCGTAATCCTCGAGGAAATGAATGCCTTCCGCCGTCCGCCCCTCCCGCTCTTCGATTTGTTGGAGCAGGAAGGAGGACTCACCTCCATGGTCTGTTCGTTCCTCGCTCCCTTCAGTCCCTTCTCCCTCTTCCGGAACACGATTTCCGTAGCAGTAAATCTTCATATAATTGTCATAATCGGCCGGGACTACCTCGCGGCTGCTGTCGCCAATATCGAGAGACTTTGACATGCGACGGATTTTGAGAGCGGGACTCATTACTGGATTTGTCCCCATTTGAATTTCAAGTGGAAGGAGGTCGAGGGATTTGGACTCCCGAATGAGCGTCTTTTTATCTCTCCCAACGTGGATTGGAGTGCGGTTCCGAGTTTCCCACTCGTCTTCCTCCGCTTCCTGTTGAAGAGTTAGCGAATTCCGATTCGCATTATTGAGTCGGGCAAGGTATTTGACTGGGGAATTTCCTGGGGTTCTCACGGGGCTTTCGTTGTTCGAAGGAGGTTCCACAGACACGATACACTCCGGCCCAACATACCCCACACTGCCCCGTTGCTGGGAAGCAAAGGACTCTCGTCGGAACTTTGGGCTTCCGAGCGGTGAGTTCCGATTGCTTCCCCGACACCCAATGTTAATATTGCTCACGGAGCTCGGAATCCCCTGAGCATTTTTGAGGGATACGATCAGCAGCGCCGGGTCAAAAGAAGGACGGCGGAGGTAATGAGTCTTAGCAGCATTGTTCAAAAGCTGATTCGCAGCCAGTCCAATATTCGCCACTGGTCCGCTGCCCCCATTCGACCCAGCACAGAATGAACCCTGGCGAGAGACATTCAGGCTCCCGGCAATTTTAGGGCTCGTCCGCCGTCTGAAGCTCGACTGCTCATTGAATCCCCCTAATCCTGTGAATTACACCATATAGCATTTTCATTCAAGTTCTAATTAAAATAAATTCTGAAATAGTACAAAAGTATACCTTGTGGACGGCTGAAGAGAGGTTTGAGATCGTCAAGGCCGAGTCTGTTTGGGCTGATGGCTCCTTCCGTCGCTCCCACGAGCCAATGTGTCAAAACATTCCCTTTACCTTTCATGTGCACGTAGCCTCTGCGGATAAAACAACAGACCATATGACCAACTTTCCATTTCCACATGTCAAAATGAACCTTTCTTTAATGACATAGCCGCCGATTTTCTCCAAGCACATTTTGCACTCATCGCTTATGTGGATTTTTAGCGCTTCGCCGTGGGACTCCATTCGCGAAGCTGTATTCACCTGTGTAATTAATTCAGTTAACATTTTCACTTTCGGCTAAAACAAGTTAAAACAAAGTTTTGGAAAGGAGAAAGTGGTGCCATGAGGTTATGAATTTATTTTAGTTGGATTTACAAATCCAACAAACTCATTACATAAGTATGCATGAAACCAATTAAGGGCAAGTTTGCTTTGTAAATAAGACGGCATCTTAATTTGATTGGAAAAAGCGTTTGATTACTTTTTTAATTAGATTTTAAGTTTAAGCCTAAGAGCACGAAAGTATCTAACGACTCAACGACTACATACATATACCATTAATGTTGGTTCATACACATCTATTAATGTATCTTATCTCATGTACCCAAAGAACTAATGTACATTTAACAACTTTACGTCTTAACGAAGGAATTGAATGTTGAAAGGATTTCTTTCAGCAAAATAGCGAAATCTTAAAGCTATGTATAAAGGAAGAAGTAAAAAATGAATGAGCTTGACCGCGTAGTCTAAGAGATCCGATAAGGGAAGGTAAATTGGAGTAATTTGAGGGGAGTGGGAATCAGGAAGCAGCCGTGCGTTGTAAGATCACCTTATCTCTTATTAATGCCCTACTCGGGTATTTCTAGCCATAGTGGCGATGGCGATGGTGGGTGAAGAGGAAAAGAACCCTTCAAGAGTGTCAAATAAATATGGGTGCATGGCTCATAAAGAGGGAAAAGAGGCTTAGGAGGAACTAACTATAAATAAAACTAAATACCATAAACTTTAATGTGATTCTGCGGAGACTAAATGTATCCATATGATGTAAAATGAACTACACTAGATATTCTCCCTTTGAATCTTCTAATACTACATTTAGAACGAACATGTGCATAAATATACGGAATGTGTATTCATACATGTATGGTATATCTCCTATACGAATTTCGTATGTGGTTTTATTGGATATGTCGACTGCCCTACATAATGGATGTGTAAAAGAAAAGAGACTTACGGTGTCCCCAAAAAGACAATAGCGTGGCATCGTTAACCCAACGACTCCGGCAACGGCTGAAAAAATGAGGTTGACTTCTGCCCCCCTTTCAACATACAAAACTCACCTGCTCCCGTGTGTATTCCGATCCTGAGCTTGAGAATGTCATTAGGGCGGTGAGCGATCTTGTAGGACTGAACTGCTTTGAGGAGGTCGAGGGCCATAGACGCGATTTCCCCGGCATGTCTATCTCCGTTGAGAATGGGAAGTCCGGAAACCTGATTTCCACACCGATCGATTAATAAATCTCCCATAGTGGAGGTGAAGAGACGTTGTTTACTCACCACCATGTAGGCATCCCCGATCGTTTCCACTTTGTAGACGTCGTAGCCCTGGATGATTGAATCGAATAGCGTGTAGAGATCGTTGAGGAAATTGACAACCTGGAGCAAAGGGAAACTCATTAAACTGACCTTACAACTCTTCCTCTCAAATAAAGGTGGGACGAGAGGAAAATAAAAGGAAAGTGTGCTTTCATCTGCCTTATAACTAATCCTTTAATTTAACAAATAAATAATTTAAACCTATCGAAGTTAATTCCATTGTCAGTTTTTGTAATAAAATCAACCTTGGTGAATACTATATTTGTATTTAGTATATTATTACATAGCAAAATATGGAAGCTTCATGATTCAATTGTGTCATAAATATTGTTTGCATAAAATATCAATTTTAGCATTACTAAATACGTTCTTGCATAAGGTAACATAAATACATTAGTTAGCATATTACATAACATATATGAGATTTCTCGTGATAACTCGATTAAATCGAGTTTTAATCAGGTAATGGCTATATCTCGATCCCTAACTAAATTCCCCTTCTAAACTTCTAATTTCTGGGTCTCTAGTGAAGGAATGCCAGAGAGAAAGTTCCATTGTTCAACTTATAATTCGAGATTTGAAATGAGAGGAGATTGAATTTGAATTTATATTATTTGATCATTGTAAGAGAGCTGAAACTTCTTCAAAATTCCTATTTAATGGAGAAGGGCTTTCCAAGAATCTCAAATTACGTTGCAAATGGATTCTATTATCTTATTAATCCACCTTACTTCAGACTTTCCAAAGTCTCTCCGGTAGACGTTTCAAGGGTGTTTTCTGGGCTGAGTTAGGAAATGGGTGGAATTTGGAAATGTATGAGATTTGTACCTCAAGTGGAGTGCTTTCGGCCGACATTTGGGTGAACCCGACAATGTCGGAGAAATAGATGGTGACCATTTCGAAGGATTCTGGCTCAATCCCGTCGCCCATTGTGAGTCTCTCCGCAACCGGCCTGTATAATAAATGAGAACGGTGAAAACGAAGAAGCAGTTGGTAAATCATATTTGATGTCAACTTATGGCATCGTGTCATGTAATAGCATCACTCATGTTCTTTGTGATCCCTTTAGGGTCTTACATGGGGAGCATCCGATGAAGGAGATCTTCCGTTTTCTTCTTTTCGTGAATCAACATATCTGTCCTTTCTGAGACCAAGCCTTCGAGATTGTATTGATATTTCTCCATCATAAAGACCATATGATCCATTACATTTTGTTTCCTAAATAAATAGAGAAAAAGCGAGGTAATTTATTGACGATAAAAATAATGCAGCGACCTTGTAAGTTGTTACTATTACATAGTTAATTGATTTTTACAAATTATTTTGCAAAATCTTAACTTTCTTGGGTAAAAACGGCTTATGATGAATTGGGCCCGGAATAATCAAAACTTGAGTAAACTTCATGTTCCATTTATATCTATTCAAATTGGCTCGCTGAAATTTGCCTATCTCAATTTTTGGATAAAAAGCGGAAAAGAGATGTGTGTGCAATTTGAAGTAAAGGGAAGAATGGCCACAAGGGAGCCAATTGATCTTCCAAGCCCCTGATCGAATATAAGTATGAATATAAAAAGCGGAGAGGTTTTTATTCAATTCTTCTTTCAATTCAGTCGTCAGAATTGAATAAAATAAAAGGGTCGAATCGAAATCTCAAAGGGTGAGGGAATCTAATAAAGGAATCGATATTGTAAGGAAAGTTCTCCACTATAATAACAATACTCTATCTAAAAGTATGTAAGTATCATAAGTATTTGGAAATGTGGAGTTGTGACTGGGTAATCAATTTGCCGGTCACCGTGTCGTGACTCTCACCACTCCCAATATCAGTTATTCCCTCATAAAGTGGTGGGAAGGTGGAGAGAAATCATTTTCGAATCCTTCCAAACTTTCCAAAGAGAAAAAGGATGTAAAGTAACTCACATGCCCTCTTTAAGAGGTTTAAGCCTTTCTCGGATTGATCCAAAGGAAGGTCGATTCTCAGGGAGTTCGTCCCAAGATTCTCCCATGAGGGTAATCACGTATTCTGGACACTGGTTCGGGCAGTCATCCAGAAAACTTACTTGAGGTCGAAATGGGAGGCCGGACGGGCATGGCCCGCTTCTCACTTGTTCAACGATCTCTGCAATTAATTTCAATTAAAAGAGACGTATCGTGGAATCTCAGAAACACCTCGTGGTGGTGGCCCTATTATTCAAATTACTCCCCTCCATCACATTTGAAGATAATTAACTTCTCTCGGGGAATGGAATCACTTAAAAAGGGTGATGGAAACCCTTTTGGTTTTGATTGCATTTAGTCCGTGTCCCTTATCTCACTCGGAAGATAACTACACAACATTCCACATACGTACTTCCAGTTCAATTTAATCATATTATGCCCTTCCATTAATAAATATCTCTAATAGTTTGGAAAGAGCATTATTCGGAATGGGGTGCTTGGGGAATGATGAATGAAAGACGTAGAATGAGAACAAAGTAGAGATATATCGACTTCCAACTTTCGCTCCGACCTGCATTGCAGAACGTGACTTTCACACCTTATTAATTCTAAGGAAGTCACTTTTACTCTTCTGGGGCACTAAAGATTTCTTTGACTATCGAAAGATTAAGAAAACAAGGCGTGGTGGGCATTATTGATTCAATGCGAAAGAAAACATTTATAAAATATAGAAATGAGGATAAGAGTTCTGGATTATGCCCCTATTTATTGTTATTTTAAATTCAAAAGGTATGCACTTCGTTGTGTTCCACCTTATTACAAAAATGGGCCCATATAATAAAATGAAGTTCATTCTTAAATAAAAAGGCTTATGATCTGAAGGTTTATTTATTACGTGCTACGTAAGCTTTTATTTAAACATCGAGAATAGTATGTATGAGGAAAAGCTTTCACATTCCTCGAATCAATTGAATTCTTTGGGCATATCAAACCTTTCTTTGCTTTCACTTATTTATGTAATATACTAAATATATTAGAAAATAATTTTAAAATACAATATATTATATATTGTATACCTACCTAAAATACTTATACTACCTGTAATTACTATTTATATATTTGCTTATTTTTCTTTAGCATTCTCCAAGTGTAGTAAAAGATGTGTCCCAAATTAATAGTATTATTCATTTAAAAAAGTTTTAATTAAATAGCGTACAATTTACTAATCCATATTTCATTAACACAATAAAATACCCAACCATATTTGTTTTGACATGAAAAATGATCCCATAAAGGGCATTCTTTGATTAAACGAGCTCAAGTAACCTTTTAGTTGTGATTAGGATTTAGACCTTACATTATAAAAGTACCAAAGATATGTGAATTTACAAGGTATACGTGATAGCCCTACTACCATACATATTAATACATTAAACTCGAGAACTAAATATGTATCAGTATAACATAAGTATGGGTATATTAGTATGGTACGAGAACTCGCACATAAATGGTAATAAAGTATCTCGTTGTTAATATTATAGATGTTCGTATGTACAAACACAAAATAAATTAATAACTAATTAGTAAAATGAAAATTGAATTTTACCTCTCGGATCAGTTTCGCTCATTCCATACGGACCTTTTCTCCCATATATTTCGTAAAGTATGATAGCAAAAGCATAGACATCCCCCTTTTGAGATCCTTTTGAAAATCCTTTTTCCCGAAGAAGTTCAGGAGCTTTCCACAATAGGTTTTGATAGTACGTGTGGGGTAGATCGGGGTCGAGAGACTCTGCATACGAATATGAAGCACTCCGGATTTCCGAGAGCCCAAAGTCGGTGAGTTGCAAAACCCACCGCGAAGTTATTACACAGTTAGAACTCTTCAGGTTCCCGTGAAATCCCAATTCTGAGTCGTGGATATAAATCATTCCCTATTAATTAAAAGTTGTGATTAGATTGGTTCGGCTCTTTGGAGTGGCCCTTTATTATTCTTGGATTATTGGAGATTCCTCTCCAATTTCTCTACATTCCCAGGTGTAGGCCACGTAATAACAAAATGCGATTGCCACGTATGAAATTTTATTCTTTACTCAAATGGAACCTCTCTGGAGCCCCATGTTAAATTATTGCAAATTGAATTTTTAGTTGGAGCGATTTAAGGTGAATTTCACGTTTCTCACCTTGATTAGATCGTGGACGAGGGAGGCAATGAATGACGAGTCTAATTTAATGTCCTCATTCTCCACGACGTCCTGTTAAAGTAAGAAGAAGAATTTAAGATTAGTTAGCGTCTTCGTTCCCAATAAATTCATAATTTAGTCCAATTTAACCCAAATACTTTAATTTATTAGGTTTATGAAAAAGTAAAGCATTTGATTAGGATTCGCTTAACACTCACAGCATTCCTGCATAATAATTCAATCAAAGAGAAGTGTTTACGCATTTCAATTTACAGTTATGATTTTTACATCAAGTTTGCATGCTTTCATTTACCATTTTTTATTAATATTCCTAATTGATTTTATCAATCAAACAAGGTGTGTTGTGCTTTCTGTTATTTATAATGCTAACGCTTGGACTCTTGCATAATTTAGCTAAGAATTTATAAGTATTTAAGTTATATTAATTCCATATAACATAAATACATGTGTTATATCCATATCCATATATTATTATTCCAATTCTAAGAAATACATAATATTTAAATAAGCTCCAATTTAAGACATCCAAAATATCTGTTAGCTAGGTCTTTATAAATAACTGACATTGAGTATATTGTCTATGTAAATATCGCAGTGTGATATTGCTTTTATATAAATCCGAATGATAATACATAAATATCCTTTCAATTGACGAATTAAATCAAATCATAAATTTAAAAATATACAATCTGCGAGACTTGAGCTAAAATTAGAATTGATAACTCGTAATTGAATGTCAAGTAATTAAAGAAAATAAGTGATGAATACATTAGGCGGGCTCTTGTAGTAAATGTAAAAATAATGTACGATGTCTATTTGAGTCCTTGATGATCTAATTGGCCATATGCTTTTAAATAAGATTAGAATCTCGATTAGTCGAGAAGAAAATATTTAGCATGGACTGTGGAGCCATAGTTGGGTGTTTAAAATCAAAACATGGTATTTAAAGTGCCAAGAGATAAGTTATGTATTAAGGAATGGTAAAGTTTGTCGGCAAACTATTCTTAGCATTTTGTTCAATTATTGAGCAATAGTAATGATTAAATAAATGCGAATCGGCAGAGAGCTCCAGCAAAAGCGATAAAGAAAGGTAGCGCATACCGATAGAGATCCTTTTCCGCAGTATTCGTACGCTAGACATATTTTCATCGGATGTATGACTGCCCCATGAAAAGAGTTGATATTGGGATTGCACATTTCTTTCATGCACCGCATCTCCTTCATAGTTTGCCTTGAGATCACATATTTCTTTTGGAGTTTCAACTCCTTGACTCGAACAACGGCTTTTTTGTAAGTGGCCGTCGTGCAGTAGACCTGCCCCATTGAACCCACACTCACGAGGCTAACCTGGAGAGTCAATCACATTAATTTACATTTTTTTCGAGTAGAAATGAAGGAGGAATTCATTCATGGGAAAGGTCGATAGCATCGATCCTTCCGACTCGTCCCTTCTTTTCCAAATAAACAACAAATTCGCATACACATCAAATACCACGCGACTTTTTTTTGTTTTTGGCTCACCCGAGATTGAGTATTGTCATCACAATTTTGTTGGAATTTGACGTCATTAATGTCAATTTTCCATAAGAGGCCCTCAATTTCTTGCTCAATTTTCCATTTGCGGTAAAGACTCGCCGACACGGAAATAACAACAATTAGAACGAATCCGAGAACACTGGCAGTAATAACTGATCTGTAATTTTCGTGCCTCTCGCACTTTTCACCATCAAATCCACATTTAGGTTCATCAGACGGAGCCTTCCCATTGATCCATTCAATTTCAGACCCAGCGTATATTTTCATTTTCTACAAGACAGGCACAAGGAAAAATGCAAATTAAGGCCCTTTGTCTAATATGAACAACCATGAAATTGAAATTGGGCGGATGAAAAGCCTCGGAGCGAAAGAAAAATAATTTAATGAAATTGTGAAAGGAAATGAAAAAACAATATTATGTGTATAAAATATAATATAAAAAACTTTTGTTCCTTTCAAATGTCAACGAATTGTAGAGTTAAAGGGAAATGCAATAAAGGCAGTTTATGGATTATTAGGGAATTATATTTTCCCTTCAGGTCTTCCGCTCTTCGGAAAGAAATTCGCCGAAAAACAAGAAAGTTGAGAAATGAGGATACTTACAGGGAACGTCAAGTTGTCGTTGACTCGCGGATGAAAATTGGCCACTGGGATCATATATGATGAACAGACAAATGAATGAGTATCTGAGATATTCCGACTATAGTTAGCAGGCTTAAAGGCAATGAGTGTGTAGTTCCCTTCAGAGTCTCCATTCTTATCGATCGAAATCTTCGCTCCAGTAATACCTTCAACAGACGGAAAAAAAGATAAATGAGAAATCAAAATCATCTCGGAAAATCAGAATCATCACGAACATCCTAATCAACTTTTGATATCTTTTTGTTACTTTCATCTCTTTCTCTAAGCTTGAGGATAAGCACATGTGATTCGCATTTTTCCACTCTTTCTTTTATTCAACTTCCCACTGGCGTTTTATATCAAACCATTTTCAATACATACAATAAATCTAAATCTCTTGTCTTTTCTGTAAAATGTCCACAACAGCCTTTTGAAGACCCTTTCAAACATTTAGTAGTCAGGATTTGCAACAGATTGCTTTTATTCCCTCTGCATCTGACATGAAGGCAGATTTTCCTTTTATCAACAGTGTCATTTTGACTTGAATCAAAATATTTTGTGTAATAGTGCATTATTCATACTTGTCTAAGCTAGGGCCTTTCAAAATGTTTACCTGGAACTTGGAAATGAAAATTGAATAAAGGCCTAATGGATCCACAATACTTTAACATTGAAAATGAATACACAATACTTTAAGGTCTCTCTGACTGTCTTACTACGAGACAGTATTTGTATACCTACCCATGTATAGAAATTGATCCAAAAAGTTTAAAAATATTAAAAAATATTTTGAAATCAATTTATTAGTCTTTTATTCATCTTTTAATATGCCAATATGTTAAAGAGTCTTATAATTATATTAATAATTGGTGATTACTGATTACACTGAAAGAAATATTTATAGCATTATTTATGCATGTGTGTACTCTACATTTGGACATACCTAGATACTGTACAATAGTGTAGAGTCGGCATTCATATAAGTATGTAAAGGGGTAAAAATCAATTGGTATTTTATGATATACAGATAGATAAAGGGAAGTATATTGTGCATAAATGCATAAGGTTTAATTTTATAGCACACTCAAGTTTGAAGCAGAAGTTCTTTTAAGATCAAGAGCTCTTATCTGAATTTCATTTTAAAAATATCAAATTTTTCCTCGTAAAAGCATAGATTTTTCATAGACTATCTTACGGCATTTTCAAATGAAAATTTAAATAATTCATAAGGGGAATCTCAAAGGTTCCGTTTTGAATTAAAGGCCCAAGACTTCAAACATGTATTTAGCTAAGGGTAAAATACTTTAAAGAGATTCACAAGTAAAAAAAACCGGATTAAAAATTAGGTTCCAGACCAGACTTGTAAAAATCATATCAAATAGCTTATACACATATTAGGAATTATAAATAATACATACTTTTGCATATGAAACGACTTGGTCTTTAAGAACTTTATATTCTTTGAATTCTTTACATACTCTGGTCGCCCTAAAACCCTGAAACTTGAGCATAAATATTCTGAAGTAAAAGAGAGCTGAGGTTCCTGGTCAATGGTAGCGAAGCTCATGAGATATCTGAAATAGTAATCAAGTGGTCTTTATAAAAGAGGAAGAGATTTAAGACTCCGCTTTGCCTCGAGAAATTGGATGCGATAAATCTTTTAAGTTTTTATTGTTATATGGCTTTAAGCGTTTTCATCAGATTGAGAACTCCCCATGGCCCCAACTTGGAGAATGGAATAATTAATAATAAATACGTTTTTCTGTACTCACTCTGATATTGACCCATCTCGATGATTTCGTTGAAAATGGCCGTCCCATCTCGGGCGAGGATCCCAATGCTCTCGTCAGACCTTTTGCGGCGAAGTTTGTCCAAAGCTTCTGCATAGATCATGACCGAGTCGTACAAGTTGGCCGCATAGACCGAGACATGCTTGGTGAAATTGATAATTCCACTCCTCGTGAAATTGAAGGGGGATTTCTCTCCGTAACTTGTAACTTTTTTTGAGAAATAGTCATAGTTTTTATCATAGGGAGGACTGGGAGCAATAACGAGAAGAGATTGGTATAGCTTGCTGTCAAAGTTTGCCAAATCTTCACGGCAGTTTTTCAGCTTGTTCACTTCTTCATTGCCTAGAGTCAATTTATAATTTGGTAAGTCGTATAACTCATACATATTGTATGTACCATACATAATAAAGTATTTATACATTATAACACCAGACACTGGGCACTTGTTCCAAAGTTTGGGTATACCAAAACCCAGGCATTCAAAAGATGCCAAAAATTCATTATTAACTTTTAACAAGTTTCCAACTATGTCAAGCCAAAATATATATTACAGTGTATAAAGAACCACTCAACAACTCACAACGGTCACAACTAAATAAGAACTTTTTTGACAAACTCAAACATCTCTGACATTCCCAATTTCCTCATACTAATGTTATTTGAGAATTTCAGAAAGAAGAAAATAGTTTTACAAGTAAATTAAAAAATAAAAGTTAAACTATTTTTCAACAAATACGTGTGTCTCTACATAATAAATAAAAACTGTGTTATAGCATATCATTTACATAATATACAAATATCTGTATTTTGATAATACTTATGTTCAGGTAGGTATGTATATTCTTTATATGCTCTACTTTAGATTTATCATAGATATTTCAAACTTTCTTGATTTAATTAACTCCTTACATAGCTTGGTTTTTACTAATAGAATAAATCCAATCAGTTTCTTAACGATTTACAGCGAATGGGAACGAATCTTTAGATCTAAAATGTAAATCTAAAATTAAAGGCTGAGGAATGAATGAATCTGTGTGGTAAATATTTCTTGATATAAAACTTATGTACATAAATATTATGTAATATACATAAAAATACATACACAATATAAATATTTATGAATGCTCATTCATTACATCAGATAAGGTCATAAATATAACATATGGTATATTTATTATATACAATAACAGTATTAATCAAAGTAAACATTATTTTCAATATTATTGGAAAGCATAACAAATGATAAGATTAAAGGTTATTTATGATCTAATGGTTTGAACAGAGGTAAAGAAATATGTTACATATTATGAGCCAACAAATTCAACAGAGAGAAACCAAGTATGTTAAAGTTGAGTAAAAAATTAATAGTTTTTCGAGCCTTTAAAAAGTAATGAGCCCTTGTTACAATGAATTCCCCTCGAGTTGAAATACAGAATGATGAGGAAAGTTTAGCAAATAGCGTGCAAGAGCTCAATTACGCCTTAGGAGCTTTTGAGGTAAAAGAACAGTAATTCAACGATATAGGAGCAATGAATGACAACAACACACAAGTTGATGGCGAAATGTCCATGTGCTTTTCCTGGTGAACGTCCGCGTGTTTGGTCGAGTTTAATTGCAAGAAGAAAACACATGTAACTATTATAAGAGTAAATGGAACAGAATTGATGTCTTCTATTAAAGTTATTAAACTTTAGTTGTGGTTAACTTTCCCTCATCGAGCCCCTCTACGTGTTCACATGTTATCTAAAATTTAGTTAAATTATGGTCCTTAGATGCGGCGGACGAGAGACTTTTAATAAATTGCCTCATGCCATATTTGTACTTTTATAAATTTTATAAATGTGACAGTCTCATATATTTATCTTTACTTTCTCCACATACTCTCTTTCTTTTCATAATTAATCTACATAATATGCGCATTTGGTGTAGTACTCGTATATGTACCATACAGTTAAGTATTATCTGTCATTTCATAACCATGAGGTAGTCTGTGCGAAAATTCCCATTCATATAGCTTTATTTTGCAAATTGTAACTTAAAATTAAATGACGGGCTCAACTTACTCCAGAGGTATTCAAAGGCTCCTTTCCTTGAATAAGGAATCGTGTCTATGTAAATGACAATGTATTCTCCATTCTGGAAAAGTTGAAGAGATCTCATTGTCCCCATCATATCCCTCAAGTCGGTCGTCTTTCCCAGAAATACGTAAACTGAAAGAGAAGTTCTTGCGGTTAAATCTGAATCATTGCATTATAAAGCGGAACTTCTCAGCTCCAATTTAGCTATACGTACAGATAATTCCCAACTTTTCTTATTACTTCTTTTATATGAAGCTACTCTATATTATTATGTACTGTAGATATACCCTCAGTGTTTCCTTCAAAGATTTTATTTTCTATATCTGTACATGACCGTATAACCAAATGTATGTGGTTCATAAAAAAGAGACTCTAGCGACACTCGAGCTTAAGGAAATAAAGAGAGCGAAGAAAGCTTACTTCTTGTCTGGTTTTTTGTTTTCTCCACCGTCTCGTACCACTTGGGTCCCGGGCTCACGAACTTGTCAAGCGTGTTTACAGTCATATTGTTCTCGCCAGCGAGCTTTTGAAGTGACTCGGCCACTTTGATATACTCCTCTGAGTTCTCAACAATAATAGAGAATCTCTTCCAATTGTAATTGTACATGAGAGAAAGAACCGACTTGACCACTTGGCTTGCAGGAGCCTCCGTCCTCGCAAATGTCGGGAATTTGGTCTTATCCGAGACTGATCCATCTGCACAGCGCTATTTATCAGAAAATCATTTATAAATCTTTGAGTTAATACTCGGCTTTTAGACCTTCGGACCCATTCGTTCCCCGGGAGAAAATTCATGTATAAAGAAATCTTCCTTAACATTGCTACGTATGAATTTTGTGGCACTCCCAAGAGGATCCAAAGGGCCGAAATGAATCGAAAGCAGAAGGAGAATTTTGGCAATTTTCCCAACCAGCATTCACTTTCAAAATACTGCAAATATTGCTATCCTTTCCTCTTAACTTATAAAATTCTAATTTACGAGCTCTCATCCCAATGAAACTAAAAATTTCAACCACTTTCTTTTATAGCATTTTAATGAGCCTTTCACTCCTTCCTCGATGATCGAAATAGGGAAATCATAGCCGATTTGCAATTCTATGCTGCCTGCGATATTCAATATCGATTTATTTAATATGAAGAACTGCCATTGATCTGAAGTTGCAGTTTGCATAAAACGCAAGATTGCTTTTATTGCTAAAAAGCAAATAATTCAAATATTTCTCTCTTTGAATGAATAAATAATGCAAATAGTGTATTTATGTGTAGCGCCTATTAGAATGTCAAACATTAAATTAAACGTTGTTGTTAATATCTTTTAATTTATTCTTAGCTTAGAAATATTAAACTATTAAAATTTAATCTTGTATTTATTCTTTGAGTGTTATGCCCCACATCCAAGGTTGAAAAATCATTACGGGGAAATGGTTTGAATAATTTACAACAAAATAGATTTTTCACGTACGTAGGAAATCATGAAGCGATTCCAGGCCGCAACGATATGTGCTTCCACAAAGCACGAAACTTCAGGTCCAAAAAAGGCCGCCTACACACACGAAAGAAAATAAAAGTAATGATTATCACTTTCCAAGCGGAGGATATTAGATGAGGATGAGAATTGCTCGGAATGCTTACGACATCTTCACATAGCATGTCAGTCAGAATTTTCGCTCCTTTCCTCGTCGTTCCCTAAAGTTGGAAATTCAAGAAAGTGTGTAAAAGATTTTCATATTTGGACTCTTCAACCATCTAGGCAAATACAGGGGAGGAATAGGGAAAGAATAAAAATCTCAAATCCCAACCTCGGTGTCTTTCCATTTGAGGACAAGCTCGACATTGGGTAGAAGTTTTGTATCATTATTAACAGTCTCCAAAGCGAGAGAGATTGCTCCTGAGATGGAAAGCCCCTGCCGGTTAGACATGTTCCCTTTCACGGCAGTCAAATATCCAACAGTCAACTTCTCCTTCTGGCTTGACTCTAATCAAATAAATTCAAAAGTTTAATCTCTCCCATTTCCTATCTAACTCAAAATTCTATCGTTTATTTCAATGAATTCCGATTCTCCAACCCTTACAAAACTCTACTTTATAATATACAGACAGAACAATATAATTTATAACAAGCTTAGGCAGGGCTTAGCACGAAGTGTTCATTTTATACTTTCACCCAATTAATCAACTTAATATATGAAGAATATTATCTCATGTCAAGGACATTGATTCAATTTTGGAAAGGTTAATACAATATAGTTATAGGAGGAGTTTAATGGAGACATAATTCATAATTGCGAAAATGTTTAATTCCTTGAGTTTATTGGGGGAAATACTAAAACATGTACTTTTGTACAGATATACTAAGATACAATAATACAGTTACATACATACTCACTCACGGATGAAAGTTCTAATCTGAGTGAGACTTGATTCCAACCCCTTGAGAATGATCTAGTTATGTATTATAATACATCATATGCATATCTGTAGTTAGTAGTTTAACATGACTCACCTGCGAGGGAAACGAGAGGAAGGTAACTGGATATGACGATGAGGACAATTATCCATATCTGATTCGGGAATTTAGGGGTAGGAGATGAGCGGGGAGAGCCGAAGAGCCGTCGGCGAGAACTTTGTTCAGTCTTAAGCATTTCCGTGCCAAAGAGTCCTGGTCCCCGTAATCACAGTCACTTCGAGGGAAGAAACACTTTACATTTGGATGACTCCCTTTGGTCATAGTCACTCCTGGTTTTTTCCAGGCCACCAAGTTGAAGAGGTTCTCCGCAACATTCGCAAAGGTCGTGTCGGAAATCCACATAACTCAAAGTCACTTTGGGAAGGAAGAGCAAAACATGGTTGGAGGTTGAAGTTTGTGAAACAAAATAAAGGAATATTTTTCTTCCTCTCACTTTCTTTTCCTCCAGTTTGGAGCAGGATAGGAAAGTTGGAGAGATTAAAGGATTCTTACGAGGAGTTTTATTAGGAAGGAAATTCAACATCACGTTCAGTTCCAAAATACCCAGAAATGAGTTCCACCTTGTACCCCGACCAAACTCATATCAAAGAAGAGTCAAATGATCTTCCTCGCCAACTTTTATATCGTATCATGTCGAGGAGGGGGAGGGCACTAAGAAAGGATTCTCTTGTCCTTGTCTCTCACTCCAACTCCAACCAAAGATCTTTTCATGTCATTTAACTTATTAAATGAGACACTTCGAGCTTCTCCACATTGATTCAACTCGGCGCACACACGAAATATCTTCTAGTAGAAATATTTTAAATTATGTTATACATTCACCATCCAAATCCGCTCTTCTCAAAAGGAACTTCAAACGCTCCGTTTTCATCTTCGTTCCCTGAAATAACAAGAGCTGTTTTAATCCAATTCAAATTATTCTATAATTTGGCTATTATTCTTCCTCTGGGGTGAAAGAGGGCAAAGATCTTTCTTTTGGTTTTGTTCGGGCCGATATTGTTCTTATATTCAAATGTTGGGCATTATTAGTTCTACACACAATAAAATAATCCAATGGTTTTATGAATGTATCTACTCGTATGTAATATCCAGTAAAGTGAGTATGTATTACATGTGAATGAGAAGAATCGATATGTGGCGAAAGTAATAGTTTGGATCTACTCAAGACCCCTAGAGATACTAAATACAAGTGTAATGTACCTTACAACGACTTGACAAAACAAGGATCCTCCTATTTCCATTTTAGGAAATTACAATTTTCAATGTCGAAATAAAACAGAATTCTACCACAAATTCAACAGGATGTGCGGCGAAATAACCTTAGACTGGCTCAATTTAGAATTGTGATTATTTACACTGAGCTGATAACATTTTTATATTGTGCATCGTATTATAAGTATTTTAAGTACAGAGATAAAACTAAAATTATTTTCATGTTTACTTATTGCTTACAGCACTTGTCTATGTTTACAATTTATGCCTTATTAAATTAAATTAAAAGCCGTTTTAATACTTATCTGTAATTAAGCGATTAGATCAACCTTGTTTTAAAATTAACTATAAATATTCTGTTTATTAATCAGAATATTTACTTAATTGTTAACAAGAATTGTTGAATTGTTAACAAGCTTAAACTCATTGAACTATGGTATGGCTTGTTTCATTAATAAAATTCGCCTATTTATTAATTAAGGAATGTGAAGATAAATAACAATTAAAATATTTTCGTGTTAAAAAGCCCCAGTGCCTAATGCATAAGTATATTAATAAATGCATTATTTATTAGGTAATTTACTTACCAACCTATTATAATGGCATTATATTACCTACCTATTTATTATTCATTAGTTATGCTACATATTACTCATACACCTAGGATAATGAAAATAATTTTTTTAGCAATGTTCATTCAATATTTATGTAAACATCTGTACTAATTATAGAATGTCTTATCTTGGTTGCTGCTTTGTTAATTTTATGATTTATAAATGGCTTAACTGTTAATAATATTTGTACTTATTGTTAATCAATATTTTGCCACATGGATATACAGGGCATTCACGT
Organism: Neelides folsomi; assembly: GCA_034687125.1. NCBI lineage: Eukaryota > Metazoa > Arthropoda > Collembola > Neelipleona > Neelidae > Neelides > Neelides folsomi. Next base: position 58 of record JAQGBZ010000328.1, on the reverse strand, counting down.
TAAGTATTTAAATCTTTAAACATAATTTACACCATTAATATAACATCAAATGATTTTC
>JAQGBZ010000327.1:0-71280 GCA_034687125.1 Neelides folsomi | reverse complement strand
CATCACAATTGGACCTTGGAAAATTGGAAAGAAGTTTTGTGGTCTGATGAGAGTAAGTTTTGTTTATTTGGCCATGGGAAGTCACGGAAAGTCTGGAGGGAGCCTGGAACGGCTTTAAAAACCCAATACATTCGTCCAACGGTCAAGCACGGCGGAGGTACTGAAAAATAACTTTCCCCTCGTTAGACTAATGTGCTTAATTTCAGGTTCGGTAATGGTGTGGGGTTCCATGGGCTATGATGGTGTGAGGGCACTTCAAATCATTAAAGGATGAATGAAAAAAGAAGACTACGTCAACGTTCTTGAAAATAATTTAAGGGAATCTGTCAAAAGAGCTGGAATGCGGAGAAATTTTGTGTTCCAACACGACAACGACCCCAAGCACACGGCCAAAATTGTGGGTTCCTGGTTCGTGAAAAATAAAATCAAGGTCCTTTCTTGGCCTGCTCAAAGCCCAGACATGAATCCCATTGAACATCTTTGGGCAATTATGGAAAAACGACTCTGTGAAAGAAAGCCCAAAAACAAAAGTGAATTGATTGTAATTTTCAAATATTACACCAAATGTGACCTAAAAACTTGTTGAATCTGTCCCAAGAAGAGTAGCAGAGTTAATTAAAGTAAAAGGACATCACACAAAATACCAAAATTATCTTTATTTATATATCAAATCAAATGTGTGTGAAAACTCATGAAGAGAGTAATATTTAATTATTTCCATATTGATATTTTTAACTTTATTAAATGTTAATTGATTTACTTTATAATTGGTGGTTTATTTGTTCATAATATAGGTAATCTTCATGCAAAATTATTGGAAAAACAAATGAAGTATAAAATAGGATCATATATATGTGTGGTGGGCATGGTGTGTTAATATACATGAAGGGAGCTGTATATATAGGTACACTTATATGCATTATTCTTATAACTATTGTTTCTTAAAGATATGATATCTTACCCAATACCAAAATAAATTAATCATAAATTAAATATTGGATTTTCCATTTTCTTATTCGTAATTCGTTATTAGTTATTAAAACGATGAAATTAAGTTCCTATTATGATATTTAAAATTAGCTAATTATCAAGAATGCAAAAGATCCAATGATATGATTAATTGAGAATTAAAGAGGATATACGAGAAATTTATTTACTAAAAACACTAAATCATGTAATCATTTAAAACAGCACATAATGGCATTTGATCAAAATGTCATGAAATTCGTCGTTTTTTGTGACTTTTAATTCAACACCTTCTTTGAAAAGTAGGGAGATTTTCAATTAAAAATCATTTTTAGATAAGAATCACCAGAGAATTTAAGAAAACATAATGCGAGATTTGAATCTAGTAGATTTTGACTATATCTATTTTTAAGTAGAAAAATGATAAAAATGGGACAAAAATGACAGGTTTTTTACACTTCAATTAAGCCGTACATTTCAGAAAGTAGGGAGATTCGTAATTAAAAATAAATTTCTGGTCAATTAGACTTGTAGAATTTGAATAGAATTCAATTGGAATCTCAAACCCAATTATTTTTCACTAAATTTGTGATTTAATTAATAATGATAAATTTCTCGCGCTATTTTCATTCATAATAAAGATGCCGTTTATTATTTTTATATAAACCTTTCGTGTAAGTTAATGTTTAAACCATAACTTTCAAATATTTTCAAATATAAAATGGTAAAATGATACAATTTTAAATAATACATTTACTTACCTCGGTCTCAGTTCACCTGTGTGCCTGTGTCCATCGAAGGTTCATTTGACACATAGTTCCTCAAAATTGTCGGCAATATAAACCATCAAATTGAACCTTTTTGAGTTATATTAAGAATTATAACCCTTTTTCTATATTTTTCTTTAATAAAACAAATTTTACACCCATAATCCTATTAAAAGTACATACCTAGCTTTTAATAACAATATACCTATATTAAAGTATCAAAATCAATACTTATGCTTAAGATTAGGAAAACTCATATACCTAATGTCTTGAATTATGATATGATGATTAAAACGTAATAAAGAAATTGTAATATATTTTGAACAAAACATTTCGTGTTTATTAATCTTAAAAGTTAACTAATTATATTATATACACACAACTTTTACATTATTTTAATTTTCAATCAGTTCTTATAATAAATTGGTATATCGAACAAAACCAAGCGGTTAACAAACAAAAGTAAAATTAGAATATAAATCATTTAGCACTTTCAGCAAGACCATGAAATATTATTAACATATTTTATTTAAAGAAAATATTGAAGGGCTAAAACTAATTTTAAAACTTTTTATTCTTGACATGAATAAAATACAATTAGATATTTATTATTCTCACAATTATGTTATTGATATAAAGATCTTTCATTGAATGGTCATTTGATAACAAAATAACAATGAAGTTTTAAATATTTTTTGAATATTTCCAAAATTTAAACTTTTATTTTAAAATACAGTTAAATTCACAATCCAATCCACATATAACCTTTAAACATTCTTTAAGTTTTATTGAATTTTTTAATATTGTTTTTTACCGGATATAAATGACTCAATTTCTGAATGTGCTATTAAATTAAATAAAAACTATTCTACCTAAATGCAAAAGGTAATAGTAATTATTATCTTGAATTTGACAGATTTTACTACATTAAACAATGTTTATTTCATTACATAAAAACAATAAAATGTATTATCAATATATCACACTATTAAAAGGCATATTTATTATATTTTTAAATTTCGAATTAATATTTATACAGCATAAACATCTACATAGTTTATAAACTTTTCAAAGAACCTCATTACAATATTTCATCTTTATCATTAAGGTTGAGGTACTATTGTTTTATGGTCCATGTCTATGTTTTTTGTCTATGCTTATTGTTTTTAATTTTTTGAATCAAATTGAAGTATTATTGATATTTTAATTTAATTTCAATTATGTAAATGTTGCAACATTTAACAATTTTGAGTTTTAAAACTGGTAAGATTTGAAATTGTAATTGTAAATTTAGTTTTATTTAAGATTATGTAATTCATTATATTTATTATAATATTTAATGTGTGTTTTCTTGTAAATGATTTAAATCTTTAAATATCATGCATTCTTGCATACAATACCATATGAAACAAAAAGTGACAGACTATGAGAATAATTGAAAGAAGGAATGTTAAATCTAAAAAATATAATCATTTTGAATATGATTTATCTCTTAATCTCTGTACCTTAAAATATGATATATGGCTTTAAATTGAAATATTGGTCAACTAACTAAAAAGAATTTTGTGTTATTATTATAATAATTGACAGATTCGAATTAAATATTCGATTAAATATATTTTATATCAATTACTCAAAATTGATATTTAACGAAGATTGTTTTCCCTGCAGTTATATTAAAATACTTCCAAGCAATGTATTCATGTATTGTAAATATAAAGGAATAACTAACTGGTGCTATTTTTTCTCATTCGTTCACAGTACATTTAATAATTAAAATACAACTATTTTAATGTGCGCCTAAGTAAGTTTTATATTAGATTTATTAAATTTTTATATTTTGGTAATTTTGATTGATTTTATAAAATGTTAAGAACAAGAAATCGTTGCTGAATAAAAACGAGCTTTAAATCAAAGCCCAAACTCATCAATTCCAACAAATGAAAAAAAATACTTTAAGAACGCTTTAGAATATTAATACTCACAATACCTTAAATCTATTGAAATTATACATTATTATTATAATTATAATTATAGCATGACTATTATAGTAGTATCAGTTTTTTATATGTCTTCGGATTTCTCCCTTAAAGGGCCAAAATCTCTTTTATATATTTTGTAAATATCAACATATCTATTATAACAATTTTTCATATGTGTAGAATATACTGCTTCAAAGGCAAACATTAAAATGGCTCAATCCAATGTTTAAAATTTTTAAATATTTTAACTATTGGAAAGTCATAAATGGGCCAGTATTTGAACTTCACTATTATTATTTGTTTGGTCAGAAGGTCCGCTCTGTCCCGGTCGCATTCCGTTACTGTTGTTCCGATGATGTTGGTTCAGTTGCTGATGATGAATCACTGCAGCTTCTTGGAGTGACTGATCCCAGAGAGCGTGGTTCGACCCCGACACGGTCACTATCACAGAATCCCGTCCAATCACTTGGCTCGAGTCTGTCGTTTGAACAATTCGAACCAAGTTCCCATCCTTGCTGGTCTTTTTCTCGTCCCCGAACCCGTCCACGTCTTCTAGGGATGGATGATCCTTCCGTCCGTCTTCCCCACTTTCTCCAGTTGTAGAATAGCCCATTCGCATATCAAGGCCGAGATTCATCCCGACTGCTTGGATCACGACATTGTTTTGATTCCTTTCTGACCCAGACACGGCCGACCCATTGTCCTGGATCGACTGCTGGGAAAGATAGCTGAGAAGGGAAGGATTGCGGGAGTGGAGCGGCGAGTCGAGCATTCGATGAGAACCATTGAGATGACAATGGGCAATTCCGCTCGGGTCAAGGGATGGACGACTAGCAACAGATCCATTGGGATCGTAGTGATTTCCATGTTGGCCTGAACCCCTACTTCGGTAGCTTGGTGGTCGGCTGAAATCATGTTCAGGTCGACAATTCCCTGGCCTGTAAATACAACAATTTAATTAAAATACAACAATTTAATTTACAATTAATTTAATAATGGGCCATTTATTACAGTATTTAAATTTGGTGTATTGTTACATTTAACTAACTATTAAATTATAAGACTTACGATACAACATTATATAATAAAATATTATAATACAATATTACAATACAAAATACAGTGCATTTTATGTATTGTATTTTGTTATTATGTATTCTTTTTAATTATCTTTTGTGGTTAGTAACGGTATTTGTTGAATTACCTTAAGGTTCCATTGTATGGACGATAAGCGGGGGGCGGAGGCACCATGCTCATGGCTGAGGGAGAAGCGAGCGTCGCAGCAGCAGCAATTGTCGGATTAGAACGCTCCAAGAGCAACAGTCTTAGACGGTATTCTTGCATTGAGGCCTGATAGGAAGGCGGAGGAGGACGATACTGGAAATCCGGGTACATCATTGCTACAAAAAACATTCACATTATCATTTAAATTTGAGAGGAAACGAAGAGGAAGAAATAAAGGACTCAATAAATCTGAGACAAAAAAGAGGAAGTTGTTCCTTTCATTTATGTAATGCACAAAAGTAAATAATCCTAATTTAATACTGTAATGGAAATTATACTTAACTTACATACAAATTCATATACGCTTAACAAATAGAGATATATTCATAATTATAGGTTACAAATATTAAATATATAAATGGTATATTATTTGTATGGTATAAATGTATTGTTTAAATTGTTTTATTTACCAGCATAGGGGTGATGTGGCCGACCGTACGAAGGAGCGAGCCTTGGCACGAATCTCCGGTTCGGTTCCGCTCCACCGTCCCCTCGGGAACTTCCGCTCCTCGCAAATCCAAGCATTGCCCTGCACGAAGTTCCGCTCTCGTTGGCGGTGAGTCTCCAGGCGACTGCTGACACGGTCAAGAGGACGACTCCAACTCCTTTTAACACCAAAATGAATATATTAATACAATTCGCCTTATCTTCATCAATTTAAAACCCAGCCGACCGCAAGCATCAAACGTCTTCCACTTCCTTTTCCTATCAAGGGGATTTAAAGAAGCAGGAAAGAAGAAGCAGCTGGCGAAGGCACACGCTAATCGCCCATATTACTCCCGTCATTCTAATGGCTCTTTAAATTGACCCAGGATTCACGGTGGAAGAATCCACCTTTATCCGCTTTTAGTTTCAATACATAAATTCATACAAAAGAGCCATATACCTATAATACATACATAATACGTACAGAGTGATACAGAGTTTTGGAAATAAATCTTATAAAAAAGCAATAATGATAGGAATAATTAATAATTTAATATCGTAATAATTAATAATGAATTTATCGGACATGGGGAAATTTACTATAAGCAATAGCGAATAAAGGAGGATTAAATTTAATGCTCAAGTTAAGCATTTGAAAGTAATTAATTTCTCCTCGTCCTTTCACGCTCTTTTTACAGATTCAATTGTATGGAAGTAAAGGGAATTTTCATTGTGGCAAAAGTTCAAATTTAAAGGAAATCATACGGTTTTAGGAGCAATTCATAAATGGGGATTGTTTTCACGTCTCGAACACTAATCATAAAGGCGAGAAATGGAATGACCCATTTTTAACATTATTTTGAACCTTGTTGTGTATTTTAGCTTTAACTTTGATTTTTAGTGCAAAAGATTTGAGCACAAAATAAATGTTCTTTATTACTTTGAGCCTTTTTGTTCCTGAGTAGATTTGAAATAGAAATTAGATGTTTTTTCTGAAGCTGCAATTCAACAAATTCTTCTTTAATTCAGTGAACCGAAAGAAGATAAATAATTCGTTCAATCTTAATCTCCCTCATCCGGGACTTTGCATCCGTTCTTTTATTCCGTCTTTTAATGCTCTTAAATAACTATTCTTATTTGTTTGGGGATGCGACCGTTCTACTTAACAATTTTGCCCTTGCTTTTAATATTCTCTCTGAATTACATTAATCAATCTTCATTTTTTATAAGTGTGTCTAATAAATATAAAGTACATATAAAATAGTTTTAAGTATTACTTTAAACTAAATAAACAGTAAGTTGTTAAGGGTAATGTCTGAAGCACGTCAACTCGAAACTTTATTTCATAATGCCTGTTTTCGGACAATGTACATAAATATTAATATGTACAGTAATGTACACTATATATTTACAACGTTGATATTCGGCTTAAGTAAGATAATTGACAAATTGACAGAAATTATAACTCATTGTATACATATTGGTATCTTAGTTACATGACTAATTGTAAATATTGTACAATATTTATACGTTATAAATATTTGTTCAAGAATAATAATTCTTTTATGTAAAATTATAATATAATTTCTTGATTCGTTAAGGCAAATTGGAAAATATATAAAGAGATATTTTAAGTTTTATTGAATAAAAATATGTACAATCCATCAACTTTAATAATACGTAAATTTCTCCCAATATTAATTATTTGTTGTTCTCTTTTATTTGTTTCAAGTTTCATTTGGATTATGGAATTCATTTTTCATAATTACTATTATTTAAAATATCTATTATGTATAATATTTATTCCTTTGTTCAGAATCGAAATCATTTATAATACTTAAATTTTAATAAATAATCTTAAGTCTTTTTTGATTATAATATTATAAGTGCTATTTATATGAAATGTTATATGAAAAAATATAAGTATATTTTACATTTATTTCTAAAAGTAAATATCTGTATAAGAATTTATTTTTTACATAAAGACATTTTGAATTCAATTACTTGAAACGCGTGAGTTAAATAAAATAAAATAAAAAATAAACAAAAAAAGGTTAAAAAATTGTAGTTTTATATTTGTGAGTATTTTGAATATTCTAACATGATGTTGTGTAATAATTCAGCGGAACCTGTCTTTTGTATCCTTACCCATTTACTTCTTAAACTAGTTAACGTGACACGTCTTTCCTCTTCCTTTGCTTATTATTATTCACATGCTGCCTTTGTGTTCCATTGCATTCCTTATTTGGCCAATGTCCAACCAAGCCAGTCAGTCATGGCACTAAAGTTGAACCGCAGTCGAGTCGTAAATGCAAGTTGCACCCTTTAAGACTTCAACCTGGGGTTTGTTCAACAACTCACCTCAAGCTAACTCGACTAATATGGCATTAACCGACAAACTCCCCAACAACCTTGCAAAGTCACTAATGTTAAATACAAGAAGAACTTGATTCCAAAACTACACAAGCTACCTGAATCACTCTTTTCGAATCACGAGACTCATTCAGACTCATTCTAGTAAAGAAGTTAAAAACTGACGAATCATAGATTTTAAATATTTACACACGGCCATTTCAAACTTCCAAGTTTCTACAATTGTTGGCATTATTTATTCAATTATTGCCTCGAGGGAAAACCAAATTGGTTAAAAAACTTATAATGATTTTAAACACCTTATGGCTCTAATTTTTCTGCATGACTCGGTTAATTACTTTTGTACATAATAACACAACATGGAGCAATTGTAAATAATCTAAATCATAATTACTTTATTATACAATTTACGCATTCTAGCATAGGTATTTACAATTGAAGGGTTCAAAGAACTAGACTTGTACGGATTCAATTACATATGTATTAAAAATAACAGATGTACTCATAGTGTACGAAAACAAGCTGTGTATTGTATTGATACTAATCATACTTAAAGTACGCGTATTGATATTAGATTCTAAGAGTTGAAGCAGATCGGTATTGAACATTTCTCATATTGAAATTCATAGCCATTTCTCCATTGTTTAAAAGTTAAAACCCTTTCGAATGTTTTTTATCGAACAATGCCTTGGGAGTGATGATGGTGACAGGAGATTCGGCAAGTTATGCATTTGATTCTATAAAATCTATTTGGCTATGTACAGATCTTTCGCATTTACTATACAATATAATAGTACATGTATAGGTAAGTATTATATCTGTATATGTAGGTATACATAATGTACCATTACTATTAGTATTAATGTTATGTTTAGGTATCTTTAGTAGAAGTGTTAGAAGGAACAATTTGGAGAATAAAAGTAAGGCATTAATGGACCGAATTGTTCAGATGTGAACGCTAATGGTTCTATGATCTCCAACAGCTTCTCTCGTAATGGTAATCAAAAGGAGGCAAACACAATGGTCGTTATATTTATGAATGCATACATAATAGCTTCTCGGTTGAGAAATAGGGCCAGATTTCTCAACAATGACAAAGATATCTCTTTTACGCTCATTTTTAAGCATTTGGACTGTCGTGGAGATTCCGCGAAGTTGGGAAGGTTTTTGATGATGGGGAATTTACAAGATTACATAAAAATAGTACAACCAACAATAAACTCACAATGAGCATTTATGGGTATTATGGGACAGAATCTGGGGCTCTGCACTTTCATACTCAAATTACTAATTTCCAATGATGGTGACAATAAACAAAAGTGAAACTTTGTCATTTAAACTCAAATTGTGACTCAAATTCCTGGTAGGCAAATGAGCGAAGGCCGTTGGCGAATTAACATTAAAATTCTCAGATTGTTAGCAAAAACCGAGTCATTACAATTCAATAATGGAAAATAATTTGAGTTCATTTTTATTAAAACTTTCTTTCACCACTCACTTTGAGTAAATCAAATTGTGATAACAAACAAGGGAATCCAAAGTTTTAATTTATATAAATGCTCAGAGTTCCACCTTAATGAGATTTTTCTCTTTAAAGGACGAGATGTGAAAACTTTGAATTGTTTTGTTTTTCACGGTTTATACCTTTTGAGTTACAGTATTGTGTTAAGAATGTGAAACTGTTGTTTGTATTTTTCCTTATCACATCTTTTGCTTAATTCTTTCTTAAACCTCTTATTATTTTAACTACTAAAATTAAACTAGCTTAAAAGTAAACATACATATAACATGTTACTTATATTAACAAAACATTAAGTAACATTAACTAAAAGTAAGTATGGGAGCTTATTAATGCAGAGGAATTATAAGACTTGGGGGTCTCATTATGGTTTTTATGATCGTGCATAGATTTCAAAATTTTACAATGTGATTTCATAAATTTCATAAAGAGTTTAAAAAGAAATCAAGGGGTTTTACATTCATTAATCTTCAAATTAGCTATGCCTCTCTGGGTCTTTACATAAATAAATGAGCAATAATGATAGATTATTATTACTTAATCAAGAAGGCTGACTTAAATGCTCAACACATACTGAATAGAATTTCTCACAATTATACATAATTCAATATTTTTCAGTGGCATAATTTTCTACTGAATATGTTTACTACTGTATATGTTTTGAATATGTTTTGTTTTATTGTAATTGTAAGATGAAATGAATTAAAAATTAACCACGGTTTTCACATTTGTGATTAAAAGAGAAATCTTCTCTTGTTGAAGACCCAAATTGGTGTCAATGAAAAAGAGGGAAATATCATATGATAATCAAGGCAATTAATGAAATTTTCATCTTATGACAAAAACCCACGCTGGCATTTACTAAATGAACTTAATAAAAGAATATTGCAATTTCTTCCATTAGCAATTCGCAATAACCTTTTTTCCTTGTGACATGCAAATTGAATTAAAAGGGTGGAAACTGGAAAGCGCAGAGCGAAATTGAGTCTCTCCATTTTAGAGGAAATTGCGCCCTGGATAAATTCAGGTTACCATTCACTCGCCATTGACGGGGAAAAGACCGGAGGCAAACGGGAGCGGGAATTCTTTATGCTCCAACTAATAGGACCATTACCATTTCAGAGTGAATAAGTAAACCCAATCCAATTACTTTTTCCCTCATTCACAATCCAAAGGAATGTCGAGGAACTCCAATGTGTCACCTTAATAAATGAAAAATAGAAAATGGTCCCAGTAGGAAAAAGGATCAATCAGGGAATATTAAATCGGTTTCTTACGTTCGCTTTTAATACATAAATGGATATTATGGATATATCCATATATTTTTATTATACAATATTTTTATTATACTCGTATGACGCATATATGATATTTCTCTTATAACTCCAAATTAATGGTTTTCTCTCCCTCAGAAATCACTCAACTTTCTCATATACATTTTACCTGTACATTCTGAGTCACGAACCTTTGGATATTTTATTTTTACATTAATGAAACAGGAAGAAAAGTCATTATGAGCCCATTAAGGAATCTATCCTACTTTTGTTCTCAAACGTGATAAACTTAAAATCACTAATAACTTGACTTCAATGATGAGTGGGATCGGGAGGTTTGAAGTTTGCCTTCAACAATTCAACAGTTCAATGTGCACACTGCCACACCTTCATTGATCCTTATAAATACAATGGTTTTATAACCCAGTTAGGAAAAATGCATAATGTAAGACATACAATGAACGTTTTAAAAGAACTTGATTAGAAATATCATAAATTAAATGGCACAATAAACTGGAATAAATCTTAAAAGCTTTTCAAAGGCAAATGCAAATCAGATAACTACCAATAGCAAGACAATCTTAGTATAATCTGTAAGAAATATCTTACTATATTTTTAATTGAATATTAATTAATTTAATTCTAATTAATTAAATATTGAATCTTACCGATCATAAGGAGCGACAATGTGAGATGTTGATTCCCAGCTGATCGAGCAGCTCCAAGCGCCGTTCCAGCAACAGTGCAACAAATTCCAATCACAGCGATGACAATTATGAACCATCTTATGGACACGGCCTGTGACGTTGACATTCCACAGCAGGATTTGGGTTCTTCTTCCGAAGCATAAGGAATACCCCGTGGAGCTCGAAGTGATCTGACAAGAAAAATTATACATTTTATTTTCTCAGCTCGTAATAAATACATTATAAAATAATGCATTTTTCGATCTTAATTGTAAGTAAATACAAATAATGTATTTATTTATTTTATATCCATTATTTATATTCTATTGAACCCACAACAAAAAGGATAAATAAATATCATAAAGGTGGTGTTAAAAATGCATATATTAAACATATGAGGATTTTGAACATTTTTATTTGGTTCACTTAACCAAATGGGCGTCGTCCTTTTTGAGAGTTGTCGTGATGGAGTGAATGAAATGAATCAAGTGAAATATGCAAAGGATTCGAGTTCACCTAGTTTGGCCCATATGGGATTATTAAAGGAGATGTGAAATCTTTTTTGCATTATGAGAGAAATTGTATGATGAGTCAAGCGAAAAAACAAGTTGGAAGAAAGGGAGGGGAAGCCTGTTGTTCTCTGTTCCTGATTTCTATTATCGAACATTCTCTGTAATATACAAATGTCTTGAACTTATGCATGCAAATTTTATTCATTTATCCTCGTTATTGATTGACCATTGAGCACAATAAATAAATGCAATGATTTAACTATGGCATATTATATATGAAGTAAGAAATATTTTCAAGTGCCCATACTTATCATTATTAACTTCTATACAATATACATTATATTGTATCGAATATCGTTATATTGCATCGAAGAATCGTAGATAAATAATTATTAGTTCCTGAAAAAATATCGTCATTGCTTTAGACAAAAGTACAAATCTGCAAATGTAAAAAAGCCTATTATATTTAATTTATCCTCGATTGTAATAAATACAAATGTAGAATAATTATTTATAATCGAGTAATAAAACCACGTGTACTTTAAGTTAAATAGATTCCTCATAAACTCATAATACTTAACCGAGGATAATAAAATACTTAACATACTTATTTTTTATTAAATAAATACTTTGAGTGAAATTAAGGCTAATGTAAAAGTGAATAAAAACTTTACAATTTTTATTGATCGATTGCAAACTACAAAGAGGGAGTAAACAAGGTATGAATTTTGAAGTGAAAGTTTCCCAGCTTGGTAATGGCAAAAAGTATAATAATATTTACAATCTTAAGGTTTTTTCCTATAAAATGGAATTCGGGCCGATCGATAATCCTTTTATTCCGCCAGACCACCCAAACTTCAATTTACTATAAAAGTAAAGGTTCATAAGGTGAATGGAAAGTCGGGGTGTAAAAACTAAAAAACAAATCCAGCCCGCTCTCCTTGATTCATTTCATTCTTATAATGGAACATCTTTCATAAAAGCCTCCTAATGCGATCAAAACCTTTTTCGGGAATTATGTCAGCTCCGGGTGAGGTGAAGGTCAGCCATAAACAACAACTTAAAATCTAAATGAGTCCGATCTCCAATCTTATCCCAATGGTTTTGTAAAATCCTAAAAGGGTCGGAAATATTTCTCCTTGATTTTACTCCTCAATTTTGGATCCTATTTTGATTTAATCATACAGCCAAAGCCGTAAAAGATAATGATGAGGAATAATAAAGAAAAATTATCCTTTGAGCAGTTTGAGTTTCCTCGCCTGACTCTTTCGACCTTCGCCATTTGAAAGAGTCTGGAAATATTATGAAATTAACAAATGCCCGATGTGAACTTTGTGACCTTTCCAATTCTGAAGTCAGAAATGTTCGAATGTTGGAACGGAGAAGCCGCGTTGGAATTTGAGAGTTCATGAAGTGATTGAAAGTCTCACTTTTTAAAAGGTTCATCCTTCACTCACCCTCTGTTTGATGGGTGGGAATTGGAGTTCTTATGGTTGGTGGTTCAGGAGCAAAAACTTGGCCCTGTTAAACCAGCTGAAGATGAAGACGAGATCAATAATAAGAGACAAACGAAACATCCCTTTGCTTCTTCAACATTTCTCAAGGAATTGAACTCAACATTTCTTTACACTTATTTTATATAACTAACATACCATATCCATACTATACAGTACAAATAAAATACATACTGTATCCGATCAGTACCTATAGATAAGAAAGTATATTGGTATATTGTAATTGTAATACATCCTCATATTTGTATATGGTACAAAGGTTTACAAAGGCCAGGTATCTAATGAGTCAAATGGTTGTGAGATCTCTTTTGGAACACACCCCTAATATAGCATGACTCTTGGGATTGCCTTTCTTATAAAAACTTTGTACTAGGTCGTCTTGACTCGGTCGTTAAGGTCCATTATCCTTCAAAGTCTCATTTTGGAGTTGAGGAGATGAACCATATAAATTTATACATTTATGTATCCTATATATAAATACAGTATTATATGTAAAAGTATCCAAATAGCATTGGGGCCATGGTCGAGAGGAAGTATTTAATATATGTAATACTGTAATATATCTCTCTTTAAAAGTTGGTGTATATTTATTTACATTGTATAGTTTTATATTTATCTCTCCATCGGATGGTGGTATAATATGTAAGTTGAAACTTGTTAAATCTGAATGAACAGTCCCGGAGCCAATTTCCATTGAAGAAATAATAGATGTATTGTGGGAGATTTCCAGAAGGTTTCCAGGAGATTCCCTATTAGTTCCTCAACAAGATAAAATGACCTGGGCCTGGAGCCAGAAGAAATCCTCTGCTGCCCCTTGAGTTCCTTTTTTATGTTCCTAGGACCCTTCTTCTTCTCCCTTCTTCTTCTCTTGGCAAGTCTCTTTCATCTTCATCTCCCCTCCTCCTTCTTTTTGGGCCTTAAGGGCCGTCTAGCTGTTCCTTCTTGCTTATTCCTCCCATACCTTTTACGACCCCCATGAATCATGATGGAGATCAAGGCGAATGACGATGGCTTTGAGCCGACTCTTTGAAACTTTTTTTCGGGTGTCGAAGTTCTTAATCCAAGTCCTTGTGGAGATGACTTTTCTTATTCTTATATTCCTTATCCTTATTATTTCTTATCCAACGTAGAGAATGAGAATGATTAAATGGGAATGAAGAGTTTAACGATGGAGTTGCAACACCTTTCTCATCTTCTTTCTAAATCTGACCGGCATTTTGAAATAAGCATTATTTTTCCTCAAGATTCATGTTGCACGCTAGTTTGGTTTTTTGTCTTTGGCTTCTCCACTAAATGAACTTTCTTTCGTTTTTGATTTTTTCATACTTGTATAGTTTTTGCCTTTCCCTACCTTATGGTATACAAGTTTTTTGTTTAAATTATTATGATATAAAAATTTGATCATTTCCTTCCTGTCATCAGGATAATTCACATTTGGAGAGAATTATTACTACCTTAATATTAAGCAAACAAACCATTACTCATTTTGTCAAATGAATAATATAGGAAAATTTCTTTACCTTTTTGCAATATGACAAGAAGTTAAATTAACAAAGAAACTTTCTGAACAAAGTCTTCGAGTCAAGTAAAATACATTTTACTTTGACAATATACAATATGCCTGGTACAGCATACACAATATACAATACAATAACGTGCACAATAACGTAGAATAAAATACGGATAACAAACAAACAAGAAAACAAATATTGTTAAAGAATAAAGTTGATTGTAGAACTTGAAAAGTTTGTAAAATGGTTGAAAATGGTCAATTGGGTTAAATGTTGAATTATTTGTAAACTCAATTGGAGGGTTAATTTAATTTTTGAAATGAAATTAACAGGGTAGAAAAGAGAATTTGAGAAGTAAGACACTTTTTTCTTTAGAACATCCTGGGGAATACAATGAAATAGAGTGGAGACGTCGAGTTTACAGAAGTAATGGACCAAATTTAGTGAGTAATGGCCCATTCGGCGATGTTCTGCACTCTTATTACTAATGGAACTTCTCAACAGATTCACATCGAAAGCAATTCATTGGAAAGAAAATCAGATCAAACTAAAAGTAAAATTCTCCAGGATTCACTTTATAGGTAACTTCGGTTAATTTAACCTTTATTTAACTAACTTGAGTTATATTTGAAACTTATAGTGAAACTGTCAAATAGTGCAGAAAGAAAAAACTATTTTTATTTGTAAACTTTATTAATATAATATTTTATTAATCAAGTAAATGTATTAAATAATTATTTTAGTAATATTTAAATTTTGGTCCAACGTTATTTAAAAGTATTTGGATTTTAAAATGGCTGAACATATTTAGGCTTTAAATTCACAGTTGTTTGTTTTTTTCCAAATTTCATCTTGACACCTTTAACATGGATGGGCGTCTTTAATGGTTTTTATGTACAAAAGCTCCGTGTACTTTTAAGAGCATAAGGAGCATTTGAATGCAGACGATGCAGACGATGAGACTACTAGAATTTTAATAGGAAATTCTTTTTCCTATTTATTGCTAACTTTTCGTTCTGAATAACAACTACATTAACTGAGATTTAAGACCTTAAAAATTCTTCTTGTTTACAATGACAGAATGTAGATTAAGTACTGATTCAATTTAAGGTGAAAAATATATTGTTGTGTATTCTTCAATAAATCTTCATTCATTCATTCTTGTGAACACACAAAATGTTTATTTACAAATCGACAAAACGAGTTTAACTAAATAACCAACTAAATTCATTAATTAAATTAATTGTAGTTAAAATCTTTTATAAATTAATTGTAATTTAATCTTGTTTAAAATATTTAATTTTTCATATCATTAAATCATTATTGATTTATATTAATAAGTAGATAGCACAAACGTTTTAGGATCGCAAATTTAAATTTGAATTTAAAGATAAAATGTTTATTTATGAAATGGCCAAATGTCTACTTTGTTAATGTTAATGTTAATTCTCTATTTATTCTGTTTCTGTTTTTCAGGAAAGGAGAAAAACGGAACTCTGAACAGTTTCTTTCAGTTTTTGTTGAATTTAACGAAGGGGGGAATCATTAAATCCGCATGTTGCTTAAAGTCTATTCAAATTGGATGGTTGGGAATTGTGAGTATGCAAAGCCTGCAAGAATCTCGTGTTTAATTTACAGTTGGGATTTCCTTAATCAGCTCTTCTTGTTCGTTTGTTTCTCTCTTCGATCTCTGTGCAATGTATTGAGCTTTGAAATAAAAGTGAAAAGGTTTGATTTCTTAAAGAACTCTCTTTAGAATCTCCTGATTCTCCTGTATTTGATTACCACATAAACATGTGAAAGGAACGGAAATTGGCATTCCCACTTTATCTTCTTTGTCTGTAAATGGAAACAGAAATTGGAATGGTTCCAATGGAAATTCCCCTCCAATTCACTTCAGCGTGTAAACCAGACTATTGATGGACTTCAAATGTTTGCACAATATAAAGATCTCTACTATAGGTTTTCACTACCCAATTCATGTCTTTATGGGATTTATGTAACGATGGGCATTTCATCTGTCGATGAGTTTTTTTATATCTTTCAAATAATTCAAATATTTCTTAAATAAATATATAGAACTGTTTGAAAGCTTTTTCACATTTGTTAGATATGGAAAGTTTAAATGTAAAAGTGTAAAATAAACTACGATTTCACTATTGTTGATTTATCATTTTTATTAAATTCACCATAATATAAAATTCATCATTATTTCCTTAATTTTACATCGGATTGAAAGGAAAGCGATTTGTTAAAATTAGAGAAAAAGAGCAATTTTGGAGAATAATTTGGCGGGCAAAGGCCCCAAGTAAATTGATGAAGAATTGTGAATTTGTAAAGATTAAATACATTGAGTAGTCTTCTGTATAAAGCAAAGTAAATCTTTCCCTCGAGAACAATCAGAAGAGCCCTAATTGACAGAAGAGTGCGTTAATTAACGGTGACAGCTTCCTTGTCTGGAATACTCAATTCCTCCTCATCGTTTCTTCTCAAGGGGAAAATTACTCTCGCGGCTCCCACTGCCTTAATACCAATACTTTATATGTATTTGTATATAAGTACATATTGTATGTATGGCTTGTATGGTATTTGTATGGTACACTGTACATTGCATTACACTGTACATTGCATTACATTGCAGATATAATATATATTGTGTATATTGTATCCTGTATATTGTGCAGAAGAAGCTCGATGAGCTTCAATGGCCTTTCACACATCTTCATTGAGTTGATTTCCAATTCTTTTGTAAAGGATGGGAACTTGGGTCTCGACCGCTACTCATGGCAAAATAACATTTAGGGGTTCGGAGGGGAGATGAACCCCATAATTACGCCCCTTCCCACTCGACATTTAATCCACATAATTAATATGGGGAAGAGACAGAAAGAAATAAATGTTAGGGAGCGACCCTTCTTTTTTTCCCTTCCGAAATTCCAGATGGAACTTGGCTCGGATTCTCCTGAGAAGTAGACCGACGGAAGGAACTTACCCTAATCACAACTTCAACACATTTAAATGGAACTCCCTATATATAAATACTATACATACATGTACTGTACCTATCATAAGGCCTGCACATTTCCAATATCCGAACTTGTGAGAACGGAAGATTCAGAAGTGTACACAAATACATTATGAATTCCAAACATGGTTAAACTATTTATATTAGGTATTCTCATATTAAACTGGTCTTTGCCATACATACAGAAACATATAGGATATATTGTATGTAATATTTTTAATGTAGGTATTTATATTCCTTGCCCTCGATCTTGTTGGAGTTTGAACAAAGAAAAGTGTCCGTCTCATGTTCAGGTTCAGGTTCAAGGATGGCATGGGAATCTTTAGAAAAAAGGGATGAAGGGAAAACTCCATTCACATCATCATCGTCCCAATGCGAACAAATGGTGAACCACTCGTTTCGGTTAAAGGAGGAACTGAAGGAACTCCCTATGGGTTTCACTTGTTATCACTATGGCAGCCCCTATCTCCACTTCTTCACCAGAGGAGAACCCCTCGATTTTCCTCCACTTGACCGTACCCGTATCTAAATGGGAGTTGGAGGATCCATTCGTTTAAAAAGAGAACTCATCAAGTTCTCCTTTTAAAGATCTTCAACTATCGCTTTTCCTTTCTTATAACCACATTGAATATTATGTCCCACTAAATTTGATCACAAGATTGGAAATGAAAAACCTTTCTAAAATACACCACCGGCTTAAATGGCCTTTTTATGAAAAAGGGAAATGTCGTGAAGTTTTTTATCATATCAAATTTATATTTTAAGTTTATCATCTTTAAATCATGAACTTAAATCATATTTATTAACATTATACATAAACTAATCAACTAAATAAAGTATAAGGACCAGTACATGTAATGTATGTACATATGTATACAATATTTACTGTATTTTGATATTTAGATTTACTGTATTTAGATATTTATGATTTATTTTATAATGATAGTAATCGTAGAAGAACAATTAAATGTAGAGTAGTAGTGTTCCTACACAACTTCCTAAACCCATCAGGATGAGAATATTTTTAAGTTTTATGCGTAATTTGATAACTGTACAAAAGCACCGCTGCCCCTGAGAACTCTTT
Source organism: Neelides folsomi (assembly GCA_034687125.1). NCBI lineage: Eukaryota > Metazoa > Arthropoda > Collembola > Neelipleona > Neelidae > Neelides > Neelides folsomi. The sequence goes on along the minus strand of JAQGBZ010000327.1, from coordinate 52,357 downwards.
TAAAGGTATTTTTATGTTCAAGTGTGTACATAAATTCCACGTTAAATCTCCATGTGCTTTTCCCAACAAGACTTCATTTGCGAAATCCCAACAAGACTCCATTTGCGAAGGTTTAATTACCTATTTGAACTTCGCTTTTAGGTGAGATAACAATAGAGTTTAAAAGACTTGCGAGTATAATTACGAATTTTACACATATGCGGTTTGTATGAATTCATAAGTTTAGTCAAAGTAATAAGTTTACCGAAAGTCATAACTTTACCTAAATCTCTCATCTGTTAACTTTTAAAATTTTGAGTAAAACTTGAGTGTTTTATTTTTTACATGCACCTGAGACAAAGATCCTTTAAACATAAATTACCCAAGTATGGTATATGGTTTCTGACTCTCATGCTAATTAAACCTAGCGGAGGTGCGAAATAAGAAAAAATTGTCATTTGAACAGCTATCTAACTAAATGTAAGTTATAACGTTCAATAATGTTCAAGATTTTTATCCCAACTTTTTGGCCATATTCATCATTTAAGAAACTTTGGGTGTTGAAAGTTGGAAGTTTTTATGAATTGTCTTTTGTCTAATGGCTTCTGCCCACGGTAAATGTTCTGAATAGCATGTAGGATTTAACAACTAGGTTTGATATTTTAATGGTAGGTATTCGGTTTTTGGTTTCTAATTCGCATCGTTTGATCTGGTGATTATAATGTAGAAATTCCACATCAGCGGATTCGATCTTACGCATCCTTTACATCCTTTACCTTTACTTTAAAAGAATGTCGTCTGCTTTTAACGATTTTAATGCAAAGTGAATCTCCCTGAGTGAATTTACACGTGGAGGAGTCAAAGATGAACATCTTTGAACATTTATCCAAAGAACGAATGTAAAGTAAACGAATCTTTAAAAGATGTACTCGGAGAACATTACATTAAAGGGATTACATATCATCCAATGGATACATTGTGGGTTAAATTAAAGTCAAAAAGTGTTTGTATGTAAAGCGTTCAAATGCATGGTGGGCGTTAAAGTAGTAAATTCCTCTCCTCTTTCTGCGTCATTATTTCTTTGTTTCTCCGCCTTGAGTCGTGAAGGAACTGGAAGAACCAAAGAGGAGGATCTGGAAAGATCCAAAGATCCAAACTACACTCGTCTGACTCCTCGGTCGACGATTCGGCTTTATACTTTATGACCAACACGCATCGGATAATGCCTAGTTATAAATTTTGATGGACGTCTTTGAAAACTTTGTCAACGTTGATGAAGAATTTAAATTGCATAAAAATTCAATATTGCGATTAATCTCACTTTGTATAATTTAGACTTTGTATAATATAATTTAAAATATTTTTGCAGACTGTATCAATTTCCCAATCAGTATTATTGACTCAAAATGCGTCTCATTTTTTTTTCAAATAAGCGATATCTCATTTATTGCAAGGGGGCTCTTTGAATATGTTATTTATTACTACTACTAATATTTGCATATAAAATATTAGTATTCAAATAATATTATTCAAATAGATAATACTTTTATAATGTATTCAAATCAGATCGTGAGACTTGGTAATATAAAAGGATAAGCAAATATTCAGAACATTAATTTAAGATTTCCCCTCCGGTCTTAAACCCAGAATTGTTTGAATCACTTAATCAGCCTTAAACTTGCAAATTCGAATTGATAATCAAAGAATGAGTCAAGTTGAGCTTTAGGGCGGAAAAAAAGATTTAGCCAAATGAATAACGATGACTATTAAATTAAATATCCGGTTCAAACCAGACGGTTCTTATCTTTATTGCCATTCGGCTCTATCTTTAAATTTACAAAATAAATCCTAAATAAAAATCATTAAAAGTTTGCACACTTTGAAGGTAAAAAAACCAAAATGAGTTAAATGAACTTTCTTCTAACAAAGCTTAACTGAGCTCTAACTGAGCTCATAATTATACATTGGATGAGTCAAAAGGGATAAAATTACGCATGAGAAATGGGTAATGATTTCATACAGAGAAACCCAAAAAGCGTGCAAATAAAAATTATGAAAGTGATAAAATTATTTTGAAGAAATTGAGATGTTCCTCGGTTTGTTCTAAAGGAAACAAAACAATCTGTCTCAAATTGAAACTCTCAATTATAAAGATAATAATAAAGGTTTTAAGCTCAGAGCAATAACAATGACTCTCGACCCATAAACAGCCAACACGCAATGACAAAAAGAAACTTTTCTTGTTAAAATTGAAAGTTAAATTAAAACTAGAGTTCCAAAGAATGGCGTTCTCAATCCATATAAAATTATAGAAAATTATAACTGTACCAAAAGTTTCCTTCTTCTTTGTTAAATAAATAAAAACTATTTCTTTAACCATTTTAAGCTTGACAAAATTGTCATTGCGAAATGTTAATTTTATTTTCCTTTACTTCAATATAAAATAACATTAAGTAAAAATTCATTCTACTGAAGTAAAAAGACTTAAAAATGTTTTTAATAAAGAACAAAAAAGAAGGATTTTGGTAATTACGGGTATAAATATGTTGGTCCATACAATGGGAAAGGAATGTTGGAACGTGATGTATCATATAATTCATATACTAAAAGTAAGTATGTATATGATATGAGTATGTATGTAATAAAATATCGGATCCCATAAAGAGCAAATTTAAGAATTATTTACATGGTTCATTTTGAAAGAAAACTCCCACACCATAAAGAATTCCCCCTTAAAACATTTGGGGTCTGTTGAATAAACTGGAACTTAAAAGCTGTAAACATTTCTTTTTGTCAAAAGCCTTTCACTTCCCTCAAATCTCCCATGTTGGTAACAATTAAGACAAAGTAACCCCTTCTGGAAACCCCTTCCCAAACAGACTGCATTCTTAACATGTTATTCTCAAGAAACAATTGGGCCTGGAGCGGGGCTTGTTGTATGTTGGTTAAGGGTATCTCTATCTCCTTAAAGGATCTTTTCTTTTAAGAGCCCTTTAATTTATCCTCTTTGAAGTGGAGCGAGGGAAAGAATTAAGCCTTAAATTCATTCCCTTCAAGGGTTTTCTCTTTCTAACCACTTTCAATGAATTTCCTATATTCGTATCATATTAAACATATGTACAGATATACAGTATGGATAAGTACCATACATTGTTATTTAGATACATTCCAGAACTACCGCTCATGAAATGCACATTATGACCACACAATGAGCTTCCTTAATCCACCAAAAAAGGGTTTGGAAATTTAAGCTGTGAATTAAAAAATATCCTAATCATATACCAATCTAATCATATTAGGATATATAAATTTTTGTTTATATATGTACTTTAAATTTTTGTTTAGACACAATATTGGGATTCCAATTTGGCCGAGTCAAATTGAAAGAGACGGCGGAATTGTGGTAATGAAAAAGTGGAAAAGCGGAGGATAATTTATCTATTTCACAGATAATGAACTCCCGTTATTTATGGCCACATATCCCATGCGTGTGGATTCCTCACCAACAACCTTGTTGATATGAAAGACACGGAGGGAAAACTTCTCAATTGTCACTCACTTCATAAACTCAAGTTTAGAAAAGACTTTTAATATAACAATCCTTCCATCATTGAAGTCTTTGAAGTATATTTGTAGGTCAGACCTCGTTGACCTACAAATTGAAATCTTCTGCTTGCCCTCGTCATCAAATTTTGACACCCAATTTATCAGAGGGAAATCAGAGCAACTATTGAGCGATTGCTATTGAGGAATGGGGATGACACGACTTGGAAATTAAACCAAAACAGATTCCAATGATGAGAATGGGACTTCTAATCCCCAAGTCCCGTACTTACTTAAAAAAATATCATGAAGGTAAGAAGTCGATTTAGCTATCTGAGAGAGGAAGAGTCGATCATTATGCTCATTAGTGACTCAAGTTTGAAACTCGTAAAAAGAGCTGATCCCACATTGATTCAAAGACTTAATCGTAAGTATAAACATAAAACCAATAAATAAATACCTATACATTTATACATATTGTATATGCGATCCTGTATATGAGATTCTGTATATGAGATTCTGTATATATGAGATATCCTTTAAGACTAACACGAACAGAGGAAGCAATTTTGTCTATTTTGTCCATGAGTTGGGAAAGCTTGTATGCATTATGATCTTTAATAAGAAATAACATTTGCATTTCGGGACTCATTACATGGAAATGGGTATTGTGAAATGTGTGGAGTATCATAATGGGGTTTAATAAGAAACGTGAGGATAATGTGAGTGGAGAGTTGCTCACGCCGAGGAAATCACGGGAGCTTCCCTCCCAAGTCAACCTCTAATAACCACCACAAATGATTGTGATGAAGATGAACGAGGGAGTGAAGATGAATTGCGAGCTTCTTCCACTTCCTCCATGATTCCACATTCACTCCACTTTCCACAGTTTCCACAAAGTCGGAAAATGAGAAAATTTCTCCATTCTGCAACAAATTGGTCGAGACATCCTTCTTATTCATTTCCTTATACCAATACTTAAACTTACATACCTATATAAATACATATACTAATGGTAAATGTATAGTACATATACTAAATGTAGTACTGGTATGATGAGTGCAATGGTATGTTACAATAGTATTGTTAATTTTTACAAGTTAAAATAAACCTCAAATCCTTAGTTAAAATTGGTTATATGGAAATTTTGCGAGTTCTTGGTTATATTCTTTGGTTAAATTTTTGGTTATATTCTTGGTTATATTATTTGGTTATATTCTTTAAATGACTCTCTCTCGTCGGTTCGTTATGGACATGCAATCCACGTTTCATCGCCAATAACCATGAGATTTACAAGGAATCCAAATGTCTTAAGTCTAATGAGTTTAAACATCTGCTTTAATGCAGTGACGGATAATTGCACTTGGATGATCCACCAAGTACAAGTCATTCCTCTCCATGTCTCACATGTTGCACCTAGGCGTGTGGAGGGAAGACAAAGGCCAAAGAGCTTCAAGATCTCTCTAAGAATAATGATGTTATTTGGATGAATAAAAAGGTCAGTTGCCTTTATTGGAAGACTCCTCTTTGACTTTAACTCCTAATACGACCACGACATCATAACAAAGGGGGAAATTAAACTAACACGCCTCCTTTATTCAAAGTTGTTTTAGCTAAAGCTTCATGTGCGATCTAAATAAATTCTCTAAATCCAAATCCTCTTTTTTATAAACAATATATCTAAATACAAATCCTTTTAAATCCTAATAGCAGTAAATACCAAACACTAATAGCTAAAATAAATAGACCATTTAATTTAACTTGGTCAAATTACAATAAATTCAAAATGTCAATCCAAATCCAAATAAATCCAAAAATTCAAATGCAGTAGAAATATTTAAATGTGAATATTTACACAGTTAAATGTCAAGTGCAAATATTGACTCTTATCAAAATTAATTATCTTTTATTGCTCAAAGATATGTAAAGTAATATATCTGTTTCAAAATTGTAGTGTATCAGATGGTAATATATCAGTAATTCAGATTGTATCTTTGGACATGTCGGATCCTGTTTCAATAGAAGATTTTTGAATGATATTGGCAAATTGATTAGGTAGAGATAAAAACAAGAGGAGTGTTTTGTATCCTGCCAAGTCATTATGAGTCTTGTCGAAGTCACTTGAGGAAAAGTGGAGGCGAACAGAGGAGACATTGAATCCAGCAAAAAAAGATTCTGGGAGTCATGATGACGGGATTTTTGGTAAGCCTCTCGAATTCACCCCTTCGCTCCCATTGTTTCACTCTGATGACAAAGCAAAGTCTTCACTAATTCACGTTTCACATTTGTCCAAAGGTTCATCTAGGAAGGGACAGCCGGAGCTTAAGAACCATAGGAGATTTAGGAGAATACTTGAAAGACAAAAGGTTGTAATTCCAACCCGCCCTCCTCACTTCACTTCTTCACTCATTCCGTCCATACTTGATGACTTTTGGGGGGTTGAAAGGGAAATCTTGCCTTACTGTTAAAAGTCACCAACCTCGGCGTTGGTTAAAAGATCCACAACGAGGTTTGTGCAAAGGTTTGTATGCCTTTGCACAAACCTCGTGTTTCTTATTTGCGACACACGAACCACAGCTGCCCTTTGTATACTTTCATTTCAGATGCGGTTCATTTTGGACCAGCTGACCAAATGACCACAATGGGCCAAGAAATACAAATATTAGTAGCTGGGTCAAATTTCATTTTCACTTTATCATACAAATCTACTTCTTAATAACCCAACTAATTAAAATTATTAAGATATGCAAATTTCTCTGATTTTAAAAAATGCCATTTGGCGTTTATTAACCTTTTGGATTTTGGACATGGAAGAACTAAAAGGTATTGGGAACATATGGGTGAAAAACAAGGAGTAAATAGACCAATTGTAATTTATCAATAACAAGGTTCTTTCTTGGTTCTTTTTACCCTTCTGGTCTTTATATTGTCTTTCTAAGGACCGAACAATAAAAATGGCTACATAGGAGTAAAATCGTGAAAGGAATACAATAAATGTAGGAGCAACCTTTTGCCCTTGTTACACAGTTTCAGTTTCCTTCCTTCAGTAGCTGAAGGAACTCAAGTTCAGTTTCCTTCTCCAATGGACTTAACTTAAGGTCTTGGCCGGCCCAAAATGAATAAAAAGGGGAACATGAAAATCTCCCTCTGGGATTTGACCATTCTTCATTTTAATTTCAATTTCCAATTGAAAGAAGGTAAAATTGTCCATAGCGTGTCCAACAGCTGCTTCCGTCCTCCTCCGCACCTCTGCTGGCCAGGAGGGTTTTTGAATTCCACCATCTCCCCAAACACTTTCATGCTTCCTCCACTCTGCGTCCCTTTGTCAATTGAAGTCCATTGTCACAAAGTTGGATTATCCCTCGCTCGGAGCCTCCTACGGTTCTGATGGTCCCATAGGAGGACCAAGGAGATTTTGTCCTTTCAGAGGACCAGCGTGGCCAAAGAAAGAATGACAACAACGAGAACACCTTTCCTTCCAAAATGCCCCGCTGAGCCCTTTAGATCTTCGGATTCCTCTTGCCGCATGCCTTTACCCATTCCCAGACAAATAGTGTATGGTACAGTGTATGGAAATCACCAAGGGATAGACCAAGGAATACACTAAAGAATACATTAAGGAATACAGTTAAATGTACACTGAGTATATGAGCTTAGGTTATATTATATTGTATTTATATGGTACACATTTATATTACATTTGTTCTGAGATGTTGACAGGGTCGCCTTCGTTCAATATTTAACTCCAAGTAAATAAATATATAAAAAAGACGACTGCTGTGAGGAAGAAAACTCGCAGTTTCGGTTTTCGAGCTCTGCAGGCTCACTGACCCATAAGGCACTGGATAGAATAAAGTGGTAATTGGCCGTCATTATCGTAAAAGGTGGTCAAGCCGAGTTGAAATTTTTCCCATAAGCCTACTTTACTTTACTTTTCTTTACTTTATTCTGCACCAGAGTTAGTACATACCATACATAAGAATGTCTTAAATGCTTTGAAGGGAAATTGGCGGCAGCCTTGAGATTACTCTGCAATTACCCATTTCGACCCGCCACCGTCATCCTTTTTTGCCACTTTTGGGTGGGTGGGTTTAAAGAAGGAATTCAAGTTGGACTTCTCTCTTTAACGCACAATTGAAAGGAAAATTGTTCTCGTCTTTGTCAATTAACTCTATTGGGATAGGAATTAGGAAGTTGGAGTGAAAAAAGTGCTAATTGTTCGAGACAACTCCTCAGTCACATTCAGTTTCCACTCCAATGAGCAAATTATTCAATGTAGGGGAAATGGGGATAATGAGGCTGAAAGTAGCGAGAAGGTCAGAATTTCCTTTTTCAAATTCATTAAACGTGAATTTCTAATGGGGATCTCTGAAGATGGTTAATTTAATCTAATGGATAAGATGAGGAGTGAGACAGTAGGTTCCTATCTGGCAAAAGGGTGTTTCATCTCCTCACGAAGAGAATGAAGAGAACCAAGAGATCATGAAGAGATTGAACAAAAAGGAGACAGCGATTTTCAAATTGAGAACAAACTCCATTCATTAACTTCATCTTCCTTTTCTTTCAGAAGTGGAATCCGCGTGGATATGAAAAGTCTTTAATAAAATCTTTTAGCTCCTTGTTGAATCAAATGGGCCCAACTTCACTTCTTTGTTCTCCGTCTTAAGAGTTTAAAGGAATCACAACAACCAACCATTTTGTACGAGTTGAGCTCTTATAATCTCGATGGGAGCTAGAAGGATAATTTGTATAGAAGAATTCCACTTTAACTCTGCAGAGCTCTGGAGGAGATTCCTTGGGATTATATGGGGTGTATTGGTAGGAAATTAGAGATATACTATACAGTAATATTATAGGAGGGTTTACAGGGTCGAGAAAGTAATTTATTTCCTCTGCCCAGAACTTTGTTTCGTTTTATAAGAAAGGAATGGTTAGACAATATCATAGATTACATTTCATTTAAGAGAAACATGGAAGGGGATCGCGTCCCAGGAGTTGTTCACAAACTTCTGAGGCCTCCAATCAACTCCATCGCGCCCAATGCCCTGAATGTATCCGGCATAAGTTTTTGATTGAGAAAACGGTTCTCAATCTCTGTACAAAAAACAATTCATTTTGGTCTCATTCTCTTCAATGAGGATTTGGAATTAAACCAATGGTTAATTAAAAGTTTAAAAGACCCAAGTTGAACTTAAAATGACTCAAGGATGAGAAAAATTCCTTTGGTTTTTTCAATCCTATGTAAGAAAAATATTCCTATTTCACACATTTTTAGGTTGAAATATTGCATGAATATTACGACTTTATACACGGTTTTCCTATTACAGTAAATTTATGAATAAAAGTCTTATGAGTCTATACAAAATGAAACATGTAGGATACATGTATGTAAAGTTTCCTATGTATAAAATGTATCTCTTGGGTATATATTTAACAGATATTTAGAATATGGAACACACGTTTAGTCCATATACCTATTTAATATAATTTTTTTCAGGTAGAATTTAATGTAGTAAGGGAATGAATAGGAAAATGATCTTTATGATTAATTTTTCCTATTTAGCCAGACCCACCCTCGTTATGGTTCAGCTGTCGTTTAAGTTAGCCATGCATGCGGTTCAATATACTTGGTTGATCTTTCAGACCAATCTCCTCACCTTAAAGTTCCTCTTCCTCCAACTTTTACATTTAACTTATGAACATTATCAACTTTAATACTTTTTCACAACTTGAAGAGAAACTCTCAACAACAAACAAAAACTGAACTCATGAGATAACTTTAATATTTAAGCAAAACATTTTGACTTGGATATGAGCGAAAAATTCAGAATATTGCGGAATATTCCAATTCTCTTAAAATTCAAATTTGACTCGTGATGAGCATTAAAATGGATGAAATGGCCAAGTGGCATTAAAAAATTAAAATGATAAAGGAAATATTTTTGCCCTTGGTTCTTTGTGAATCTTAATAATAAGAAGATTTTTCTATGAGCTTTCATTCCTCTTCAATTCCCCTTACTTAATTTCGCAAATCGAGGAATAACTCAATGATATTTGGGACAGGATAATGATAATGAAGGTGAATTCCCCAAAACTTTTTATTAAAAAAAAGTGATACATCTGATGATTCAATGTAGGTATGTAATTATTTGAGCAAAGAAAAGAATGATGAAATTGGAATTCATCACACTTCCATTTTTCCCTCCAACTTTAATTTCCTTTCATGTAAATTACATTTAATAATTTTTATATATAATTATAATACACTTATCTAACACACTATTTGGTATTCAAAAGTGTGCTCAAAAGTGTCAAACAACTCTAGAAAGTTTGAGCGCATGAAGCGAATGATCAATTGCTCAGCTCCAAGTGAGATGAATTAAAAGTCCCTGAAACTTTAAAACACCTCTTTTATTCTCCTATAGAACTACATAAGTATATATATAAACCTACCAAAACATACCTAGGTATACCATACCCATATCTTATATGTAAATATGTATAAATACAATTATACTATATGCATAGTTTGTATAATAATATTATGTATAGTTGAGTAAATGGGTTATAATGATATTTGCACTTTTATGATTATTATGATACGCAAACAATTTTAAACACACATGTAAAAGTAGGTGGCCATCTTTGTGAACATTGTTAGCCCAATTTACCATTTATTTATTTATACAAAATGAGCTTGCAGAGAATTGTAAATTGTAATGATAATAAGTCCATAAATAAGTAAATGTGTAGTTAAATGTAAATGGGGTTTATTTGATTAGGTTCCTTGGGTTGAGCAAGAGATCCCTGGGTTTAATTTTCATGATTATGTAAGGGCTCCTTTGTGTTCAACAATTTGAGATTGAATAGGGAATTGGCCCTCGTTTGCTTTGTGCCATCCGCCACATTCTCAGCCTCATCAACATCTGCCGTTTGAAAGGGTTTTGAACGTGAGGATCCTCCCGCCAAACTCCTCAATTCCCTCAACCGAACCCAGCCGTGTTCTCTAATTACATTATTTATCTCTTTCGCCCTCAGTCCGCCTACACGTTAATGGGGGATTTGCCCCGACTTCACCCTCGCTCATAATCAGCATATTGCCATATGGACAATAGATTAAGAGCAGCAGCCCCAGCAACTGGAACTTCGGTCCTCCCTTCCATTTTCAACAAATTACTCCTACAATATCCTCCCTCATTCTTCCCTATATTTTTACATTAATATATACGAGTAATATGTATCTAGTCTATCTAGTAATATATGTACTTGTACACGTTCTATACTTACTAACATTAATTTCATACACCCAAAGCAGAAAATTACAGTATGCGTTTAAACACCCCAAATACGCAATTTGGTCATGAAACCAAATTGATTTCATTCATGAGCAATCGATCAACAAAGGACTTTGAGATTCATTTAATTTATCACTTAAATGCATCATTTAAATTCATCTATCTGTGATTATTCTGATTATCCTGATTATTCAACATTAGGAGAAATTTAGAGAAATTACCAAGAAATTATATTTTAATTGGAGATGCAAAGCTACGTTCAAAATCATATTAAAATGAACAAGATTCGAGTCAATGAGGAATTTTAACTATCGGCTCCTCCAGGCATTATTAGTAAATTATTAAAACAAGTGATAGTCAATTGTTCCAGTTCCATGAAATAATTTATTCATATCCAATTGAATAAGGAGGATAACATACCTGGATGTTTAATAAGTACCTGTATGCAATGTACCTTGGAATGTGATCTCGTTGTTATGTCGAAGTGATTTGTATAAATTCAGTAACTCGTAAATTGAAAATAGGGTGGTACGGACACTTCCATATTAAAAATGCGAACACGTCTTTCGTGCATTCATAAATAAATGGGCAAAGTCGGAGAATGAACGGGCGGATGATTTGGAGCAATCGGACAGATAAAAGACTCAATATTGATGCCAATAACCTCAACGAGAGAGCCGATGAGTTGAGCCAAAGCCAAAACATTATTTCCTACTCATGAATGAAGTCAAGTGAAGAAGAAAAACCACGCCACATTCAGAGCGAATTTCAATGCAGGTCTTTTTTACAATATCATATTGGAATATTCCTCTTTAAACATATTGTTCAGTGAATGATGCAAATCACTATCTCACTATACATCAAGTTGTATAGCATAATAGATAAATATATGTAGCAGAAAAGTTTATATTGTATAATAGAGAATAGTATTCTATGTATATAAATACATAGGTAGAATAGGTACTTTATTTATAATATGCAAAGGTAGATGTAATAAAGGTAGTTTATTCAACTCATGCTCATGGATCAATTTCAATAAACTTGAAATACTAAATATTCCAAGCAATAAGCTATTGGTATCCATTCCTAAAACTGTATCTTGGGTATGGTTAAAGAGACACGAACTCGAAGAAAATGGCTTATCTTAAAACATAAATCAAGATTGTAAACTTTTCTCATATTGGAAAAGGAAGGAGAAAATGGGGCTTATAGATCTTTGGGGATTCATGCCATCAAGGAACTTACGGAAGTCTCAAATCTTTTAAAATCCAACAATTCTTCCCCATTATGATTTAAAGGTAATACACGTACAATATCTGTACTTAATCCTAATACGGATATTATAAAAAGTATTGTTCATGTCCTTTAATATTACTTATTGGCCCATATCAAAATGTATGGTAGAGGTATTGTCATAAAGGGCGTAAAACGTGGTTAAGCCACTAACATTAAAATTAGATCCACGACCAATTTTTTAAATTGGATAAATGTGCGAACATGGAAAGAACGCTTATCAAATGTTGGTCATAAATATTGTATAATAAATTTAATAATCTCTCTTCCTTGAAGTTGGACAAAGTTGAGCGAAGGGAAAACCGGATGTGGAAAATGTATACCCAATATATACAGGTACTGTACGAGTATCGTACAGTACCTGTATATATTGTATTATGTATGTAATGAATGTGAGATGAACTTCCTATTCTTTCTCAACATCCGACCAAATGCACCTTCAAAACATCTCGAATTTTCAAACCTTTCTCTCACACACTCAAAAGGTAATAAATTGTATTGTAACGTCACATGTGCCGCTGACCTGGCTATCAACTTCAAACACGTTTATGGCCCTTGTGCATTACATGCCATTTTCAAACTTGAAAGTATGAGCATATATGTAAATGTATGTAATACATATATAAATTTACCTGCTTTTATGTATACAGAACTGATAGGAGAGTTTCCCTTTATTGAACTTCATATTGGATAATATGTAATAAATGTGAGACGAATTCATTTCCTATTATTTAACATGGGCTCATGTGTGGACCCATAATAATAAAAAACACCAAAACACGCATATTTAAAAGCTGTTGTAAAATTCAAGATTGTTTTAATGCCCATTTTTACATCATAATAAATTTATCACAATTTTTATTTAATGTCCAAAAGCACTTTTGCCCCTCAAATTTTAAATCCATTAAAGGAGTAATTTTCGAGTTTAGTCAAATAATGGCCATGACATAAAAGTCTCCTTTAACTTCACCAATATTTATTGGGTTAATTGGATTGAAAAAAGAATTTTTAAAATTTTCAATAAATTGAAAAAAGTTTAGCGACTTTAGTGGAATTGAAGTGAGAAGTTAAGTTATGAAAATCTGAACCGCTTTTCTGAGCTCACCATAATTCACTTTTTGAGTAGTGGAGAAAAAGCTGGATAAAATATTGAAGGCGACTGAATTTGGTAAAGTTGGATTTAAAAAAAGGTTTCCTCAAGTCAAGCCTTTGCGGATCAAGAATTGGGAATATTCTCTCCATTTTATTCAACAAGGGAGCATAAATAAAAAGCGTAGACAGAATGGAGGCAAAGATCAGAAGGATAAAAAACCCACCATCCTCCAAACCCCCATCTTCCGCTCTTGTACTCGAAAGATGTGAAAAGAAGGAGAAGAAGAAAAGAGGAAGAAACGGTGAGTTTTTCTTCTATTTGAATTTTGATCAATGTAGGAAGCCATTAGTCCTCAAGAGTCTTCAGTTTCAGCTTGAAGTAATGTAAATAGAAAACATCCCCCCTCTCCACAGCTTCCGACCATCTCCGCGACATGTCCCGTGGGTTCCGTTTCCTTTCTCACCCTCTCCACCCTTCCCAACTTCCAAACTTCCCAATGATCATCAATTCCCTCATATATTCCTATATGTATATTGTACACATTACATCATATAGATAGATACATACTCGTATGTACATAACTCGTATGTAGAATGTAGAGTACTCTACTATGGTATATTTGTATATTAAATGAGAGAGGGAGAGTTTTACAACTTGGAAAATGAATGCGAAATGCAATTCGTTGCAAAAGAGGAAAAAGCTCTGATTCTCCTGGAGGGAATAAAGTACAGAAAGGTTCCGAGAATAAAAGGACTTCTTATTCTCTTCATATTCTCCCTCAAACCCTCGAGAGTCCTTCAATGTTGAAGGACTTTCAAATGATATCATTCGGATCGTAAAATGTCTCCTGGCTTTACTAACAGTAAAACCCGTCCAAATCTGATAGAAATGTGTCCATCTCTTTATATAAGAAATACAGATATTTACTCATATAAGAAATATACAGATAAGAAAGATACAGCTCTGTATATAAGAAATATAATGTAGAGATATAATGAATATTAGCTATATGGCTTTATGTTATTATTTTGCGAATATCTGTATGTGTGTATTTACTCTCGACCGCTCAAATATTAATGTTATTATTCTCATATGTAAATTTCCCCCCCTTTTCAGCCCTAAAGATTCCAAACCAATTTATTCAAAAGTTATGAGTCTTATGAGCCCTTGCGCCTTATTTATCAAATCCAGATCTCTCCCTCCCTTTCCGAGTGTTCCGAGTGGGAGTTATTGGGGTTTGAGAGAGAAGAATTACCAATTTAATGTTATGGGGAGGAAAATCCTTTGAATTAAACACGGAAGGATTGGAAATTTGGAAACCCTTCTATTTAATGAATTTTCCTTGACGGACTTTGAGAGTTTCCTAGAGCCGCGATATTTCAGAGTGTTGAAGATTAAACTTCCTTTTTGGAGATATTGAAACCTTTGTTTCATTCTCTTCACTTCTCTTCCACTCTCTTCTAAAAGGAAATGTATAGGATTCAAAATTCATTTCCCCTCTCTGTGAGACTTGTAAATTGAAATGGGGTTGGAAATTGTTCAATTCATTTGTATCAATTCTCCTCTTGTTTCCTCCTCTGGGGATGAGACGTTGAAGGAGTAATTTAGAATTTATAATTCTCTTTAATGGTGGAGCCAACGGGAGGAAGGAAATCCTATGAATTTTCATTTTAAGCTTAAAGCCTTAAAATATGTACAAATTCCTTAATTGTGTGAGTTAACGAATAGAACTCGGTATATAACATTGTTAACTGCTGGGAGCAAAAAATCCCTGTGAGCATAATTTGAGGAAATGAAACAACCATTGGGGATATCATTAAAGTACATTTAAGTTATGTATTTGTATGTATCATTAGACTTTGTATTATTAAAGTTAAGGAAAAATATATCTTTTGAAAAAGAAACAATTTGGAATTGGTCCCTCGTGGGAATAGAAAGGCTTTTAATTGAAGAGAAATGTTATAAATCTTGTCACACTTTTAACCAAAATAAATCCAAGTACTTTTATTATTAAAACTCTTACTTATCTTTACTATATTATGATTCGAACTAACATAACAGATGGTTAAAAGAGATGCAGAAAAGTTTGAATTAATATTCCATACGGAATAAATTCTCTCTTGTGAGAATGTTTTTACCAGTGGAGAAATTTGTCAAGAGACAAAAAATATTATTTTAATTTTTTATGAAATCTCACCGCAATTAGCAATTATGCTTGCGTATCTTCCCATGTGCATTTTAATAAAGTTTCCACTTACTGCATGATTCGCATATTACAATCCTGAACAATGTTATAGGTAGAATCACAAGGAGAGTCTTCAATATAAAAAGTTATAATTCCTTTTGGAACCATAATTAATTTGGTTGGATAAAAAATTAGCAATAAGAATTCATCTTTAATTTATTCTTATTAAACCACTAACAATATTGTATATGCAATGATTGGATTTCCTAATCATTTAGTAAAAAATTACTAGTTAGTTAAATAATTGCTATTGTGTTGAACAAATCTAAGAATAATTCGCTGTACATTTTCTATATTTATTCTAATCGTATTCACACTTGTGCCAAAACTGATTGTGATTATAATGCAAATATGATAAAAAGTGCCATGGCCAGACATGAAGCTGACGGCTCATCAACATGCAATCAAGGCCAGTTAAAAAAATGAATCTTCTTGTAAGGAGTTACCAAATACCAAATATACCATATTAAATATATATAATACATACAATGTAAATTTTAAATATCTATGCCCATATTACAAGAAATTGTAAATAAATACTTCCTTATGTATATCTACCTGAATGTATTAAAGATTTGAGTATAACTTATGATATTGCTGAGTTAATTTGCCAAAGTAAAAGTTATTAAGTTTAATCAACTTTTTTCTGCTTTTTCCTTTTCATCTTCATCGCTCCCAACAATTCCTATCTAATTAAAGTGTTACTTGCCCGAATGGGGGCTTCGTGTCTGTTGCGTTGAATGGCCATGATGAAGTTCAAGATGTTCCCTGGAATGATTAGATGAGGAACAGAAGGACCAGTGGGTTAATCAGCGGCGAGGCGCAATGAGAACTCGTCCAGAGCAAGAAGCTCAAGAGCTCCCAGGGATTCTTCCCTATAGTTAATGACTTGCTGATGACCAACATCAGGTGAATGCTAATGCCAAGAAGGAAAATCCCTCCTTTAAATTCCCTAATAAATTCATATAAAAACCCTGCTTTTGCTTCCTTATTATGAGCATCCCTTTAGACACTTTATTTCTATTACAACCATTATTTATTCAATATTAAATAAATATTAAAATTAGATATTATCATATTATACATTACTAGAGTCTCGGTCCAGCCGTTGTATTGTGATGTAAATTACAATTAATTTTCCTCTAATGTCTTCGAATTTTTACTTCATAACCAATAAGTTAAATTACTTTTATTTTATTCTTATATTAATCATTAAATGTAATCAACGCTATGTTTTATAAAAATTTATATTATTTGGGTACACAGTTACTTAGTTATAGGGCGTGCTATCCTTTTCTAATGTGATTTAACAATTTGTATATCAAATATTGATGAATAAATCGAGATAATAATAATAATAATAAAAATAATTACTTATACGAGCACATACTATACTTATACACATATGATATACGTTCTCTTAATTTAAACATTCAATGAAGATGTGCGTAGAAAAAGAATGAAGAAGTATGAAGAAGAATGAAGAGGATATTTGAGAAAGGAGCCCATTGTCATCAGGTTGAGGACAAGGTTCTTTCCATTAAAGAGAGATTAATAACTCTGTAGATCCAAGTAATGTATTCGACCAAGAGGTCCAGGTGGATTTAATATCACCATTGCCATATTGACCAACCATGTATAAACTCTGTAATGGATGATTATGTTCAACGTATAGGAAAACTTCCTTAAATTACTCGCCAATGAATCTTTGAAAATTTCCTTATTATGTTTTATATACTTTAGTTATACTTTATGTATTTCAATACCTTGCAGTGGAATAAGCAAAGGTGTGTTGGTCGTTCCAATCTTGTATGGTTAACACAAAACACTTTTGCAATTCAAACTCGAAACATCTTCATCAATTCCAAGGTTAATAAAGGAAATTGAATGCGCAAAAATTACACACACCATAAGGCAGTCAGTAGCTTCAGGTACAGATAAGTAATTGTGCTGAATATTCGAAAAAACATAATTTTTTCAATTATGACGTATTTACCAAAACACATAAGGAAACATAACTAGAATATATTTAAATGTATATTTATCTCTATTTTATGTAAGTAGATGAGCTTTTGAATGTTAAATAACTTAAATAAAAAAAATTAGCACAATGTTGGTTAAAGGTAATAAGTTAAATTATTTAACCTTGCCATTTTTTAAATATTCCAATTATTGGATAATTTTAATGACTTGACTTCTAATAATTCTAACTAGCCATGATTATAATAATTGCATTCTCAGTATTTAAAAAATTTTCATCACCATCTTGGAAATCATTTTAATTTTAATAAATGACTATTCATAAATTGTTGAACTTGAAATGTACGAAATAAATATAAGAAATAAACGTAAGAAATGGAAGTGATAATGAGAAAAGGCAAATGATGAAAGATCATGCAATTTGAATCCCATTTGACCATCGAACCTTAAATCTCATCCCTCACTCACATTCAGTGAGATAATGACAGGGTTGAGAATGCAAAGTGTTTCGCCAAAAGGGATTCAGCCAGATTCATTAACCAACGTGTGTATTTTGGACGATGGCCTTTCCATCATATCAACTTTTGTATTAAATGAAGCCAGTCAGAGGGAATTGAGTCTTTTATGGAAGGATCTCCTGGTTCATTAAGCTCGGAGAATCTTTCAGACTTTTCGCAACATCACATGGAATCCTCAATAAGATCTTCCATGGATCCAAAGATCTTCAATGTGCAGAAAAGTATTACCTGTGGTATATAAAGGTATTACCTATAGTACTACAAGGGATGTTGATCGAATGTTCGCATTCAATCCACTTAAGGATATTCCTTCTAATGAACTATCCCGTATTCTCTCCACTTCCAAGTGAAGACACAATTGTAAAGTGGCTCGTTTTTCCAATTCTGAACCTCGTCAGTCCCGTTCTACACACTCAATTGACTTTGAGCCAAATTGTTTCAAATTGTAATTATTTCACTCCGGCCCTCTCCGTTCCTTCCCTTTATACTCAAAAATCCTCCTTTATTCAATTTCTATTAACAAGAAGTTTGAGAATTAAGGGAGTGACGAGCGAATCAAATGATTCAATCAACGGACCCAATTTCACTCCAATTTCATTCCAATTTCATTCCAATTTATTCTCATACTCACATCTTACTGAATTGACTCAATGAGATGTCTCTAGTTAATTAAAGTAGTCATATCTGTATATTAGTACCATATGTAGGACAATTTATTAAGACTTAAATTATAATTATAAGAATTTAAATATGACGCATTAATTGGAAATTCTTGTTGTTTCCTTAATGTCTTTATTTTTCGTCAACTTTCTATTTGAGTTAATTTAA
Organism: Neelides folsomi; assembly: GCA_034687125.1. NCBI lineage: Eukaryota > Metazoa > Arthropoda > Collembola > Neelipleona > Neelidae > Neelides > Neelides folsomi. The sequence goes on along the minus strand of JAQGBZ010000327.1, from coordinate 33,583 downwards.
AAGCTGTTGAATGTATTTTAGAACTCTTTTTGCAATCTACATACACTTACTCTCAAGTTAGTTAGGGAGAATAAAAAGGGAAAAAAATTAAGTGGAGATAAAATAAGAAAGAGAGCAAAAGGAGGTTAAATGACAACAATGAACAATGGTCTAGGCCAAACTCTAATTGCCTTCCTTCACATCAGTCCTCAAGAAATGCAAATAAGATCACTCTTTTAAACAAATTTCTTCCGAGTGCAGAGAGCGGAGAGGATTAAATATCCAAAATGGAAAGAGGTTCTTTGGGATAATAAATATGTTAGAAAGTGAGGAGAAGGCGAATGATTTGGAAGGAGGAATAACACAGACATTTCGTTTATGGTTCTAAGACCCTTTTCCACCCGCCCTATTTCTAATGCATCAATAACTCTTCAAAAGCTTCAAATTGTGAGGATGAAAAAAGGAAGGGACGGGGAACCATATTTAATATTATACAAACTTTCCTATCTCAATTCTGGATAATGGCCGACAAGGATGAAATAAGTTTATGGAAGGAGTCAAACAACAACCCTTAGTTATTTACGTAACATGGAAGACGATGGTGGTGGAATTATTATAGGGAAGATGAGGGTTCCTTTGGATAAAATCCCTTCTCTTTCCTCTAATTCATGTGAGCCCATGGGCCATCATCATCAGGAAACAAGGAATGTGAGTAGGAATAATGTATTAACATACATAGAAAATGTATAAGAAATATAATACAGTGTATGTACAAATATGTAAAGGATCATTTAATCTAATCGCTACCTGTGAAGACTCTTCCAATTTGTATTATTTATAATATAAAAAGAAGAATTTGGGAAGAATCGAAAGGATTCTTTGTTTCGATATTTAGCCGAAACAAAATTCTTATAATTTTTAATACACTATATGCAATTGCAATACGTAGGATATTTGTACATTGTACATAATGTATTTTGTATTGAGCTCATAGAGACATTTTTTTATTTGAGAGGCATTTCCTCCTAAGAACTAATCTTATGATTCTATACGCTTTCATCTATTCTTGATATTAAATAATTTATTATCCGCTCTCTGTTCGTGTTCACGTACATAGTAGAAGTTACATACGTCATGAGAACTCATAGCCGATTTGGAACCATTTCTTTTAGATGTTTCCACCTGAGCTGAGAGTTATCCCACCCTACTCGGCAAAGGTAATCTCCTTAACCGATTCTACAAAGTCGAAATGAAAAATGAAGAAGTTATAAATGTGATCAGCGATCATGTCCGCGCAGCCGTGCAGAAAGTAAGAATGAGAACCAAAGCTCTAAAGAATGACTAAATTCACTTATCGAATGCTCCATGGAATAATATGCTTTAACTAAATAATATGCGTTAAGTATACCTTTGGTACATAATAATGTAGTACATATATTTTTTATATATTTCTTATATGGTTCTTACATTTAGTTCTAAACTTTTGCCTAAACATAATATTAAACACTTTTAGTTCTTTTAGAAGAATGTATTGAATACGAGTTCAAGAACTTTCATGCAAAATAATCCGATAGATTAAATGCACGAAGGAATTTAAAAGTTTTTCTCTTTGTGTTTACGATTAGTTTAGCAATTTATGTAACTGACAATTGAAGGACTATTTCTTGTATTATAACCGTTGGGTATTAAATTATGAAAATTATTTTATTACAATTTAACCTGGTAATGAATGAGCCCATCAATCTTGGATTTTTGCATCACTTTTTCATTTTTGCTTTACGTTTTGGCTAGAGTCAATTGAAGAGTTGAACTGGTATTAAAAAAATAATCCTCTTATGAGGATTTTCATTATAAATTAGTGTTGTCTGAACCTTTGAAGGATTATGCAGAATTACAAACCTTACATATTTGGTAAAAACGAATTTTGGGCATATTTAAACCTGACATAAAGGTTTAAATTCAACATAACGGATTTGGTCTAACGGAATTTTAAATAAAACTGATTTAAAAAGTGACAGAAAGAGTAATTGAATTTCTAAATTTTAATCCTCCATTCAAATTGGAGACACTATAAGAACTATAATTTACCCCTTAGAAGAAAATTAGGTGAAAAGGAAGTGGGAGAAGAATAAGAGTAATGAGCCAAATTGAATTAAACAACTTTGAAAAGAATTGGATGTAAAAGCCGAATGTTCTTTAAAAGAGCTTTAACTAAAAGGGCTTTTAATTCGGACCAATTCCTTCCTATTGACATCTTGATTAAAGTAAATACCGACCCAAACGACATCAAAGGAACATTAGAGAAAATGTCATTAAAGATGAAATAGAATTCAATTCAAATCCATTGTAAATGATGAGTCCAAAAAAGAAAAGATTTTTCATCCATAAACTTCAACTCACAAATGGGTTCATTTTGGTCCGAAAACTTTTCTCATATTAATTCTACAGAGAATCAAACTCGGTAAATATTAAATTCAACCCATAAAAATGAAATTCAATAATGGGGCCGAAAATGCTGTGAAACATCGAATCGAACTTTTATCGCATATCCGCTCAGAACGGAAAACACTTCAGGGTTTGATAACTTCAAAAACTCTTTCAGTTTTCCATATAAAACATGAAAAACAAAATTCCTCAACATTCTCCATTTTACTCCATTCTTCAATTTAACCATTTCTTTACCATTGTGAATTATAGCTCATAAAGAATCTCTATTATTATTTTCCTGCCTTCGTATATTACAGTATACAATACCCTATAATATTTCCTATAATCTCACTTATGTAATATTGTTCACAATGTTCACTGTGGATGTTTCTCTATGTTCTTCGAGTAGCCTTATATTTATTTATTATACGTGGAAATTCTAACTGCTTGATATTACGAGCAAAGTAAGGCATTGTTAAATGGTTAATACTCGGATGTTGTGTGTGTGTGTGAATAAAGCCCGTTACTCAACCCCGCTCATCGAACTTTCTGACAATGCGTGATGGATAGAAATAAATTTTGTATAGGAAGTAAAGTAAAAGCCTTCACTTGTGGAGCTCCTATAAATGACGGCTCTCTTCCCTTAATAATGCCTCCAGTATAAAAGGAAATAAATGAGGACAAGCAAACATGTGCACATACATATGTACAAGTTACATATCTGTAACATACGACAAACACACATCATACATTATGTACTCATACTCATATTTGTAAAAGTACTGTATTTATGAGAAATAAAGTTTCTCAAAGTCTCCCACAGTTTAAAAAGGAGCCCTTAAGGTCCTCAGAATTTCTCTCCTGCCCTTTTTAGTAAAGGGCATAATATTATTCTATGTTAAATATACGATGGCTATAATTTTAATGGCTATGATCGTATGATTCTTATAATGATGGTAGGGGTGTGGGGTTCATTTTGAGCCTTTAAGCCTCGAGAACCTGAATCCTCACCCGTCCCCACGAATCTCTCCATTGGTGTGAATACAAATGCAAAAAGAAACTTGAGGAAACTCAGATGCATTCACAAGACTTCACAACTTGATATCTCTAATCATCATAATGGTCCTTCTCCCCTTCATCCGCCCATATTAGCGGAGATTCCTCTTCGGCTTGGTTGGGTCCAAAGAATTGGATTCCTTGTGAGGAGGGAAGCCTTATTTACTCACACATTTCAACATTCTTAATTCAAATAAACCCTACAATTTGAATCTTTGCATAATCCGAGTTATTTCTATCCATCTTTATTAAAAACTATACAATACAGATTCATGTACTTAAATGTACATGGAGAAATGAATATAATATGATGAGCAGATTTGTACCCTTTTGAACTCTTTACATTGGTCTTATAATGTATAGAATAATAAAAGATTTCTGCACATTTCAAATGTCTGACTGTCTCTGATTAAATGATGCAAATCGTCTAATCGCTTAACCATTTAAACTTAACTCATTTAACCATATTTGGAGTACTTTTCGAAATACATTTTTAGTTGTAATGTTCACTCGTGCGGGAAGTATGAACAGTGAATTGAACAGGTTAAAGATAAGATTCGTATGAATGAATAGAATGAATATCAAAATATCATTGTCGATATATTAAAAATATAGTTTCATATTTTCCGCTTATGGGTAAAGATAAGCCAAAGCTTATTCAAATGAAGAACCAAACTGTCCAATTTTGATAAAAAACTTTCAAAAACCTTTCAAATCGAACATTTCAATGCTTAATGGAATCCTTCCCACATTGCCCGCTAAAGTCATAAAAAAGGAAAGTTATTCAACTTTCCCATCTTCATCCACCATCGAGTGAATCGTTGAAAGATTCTTCCTTTATCTTTGATCCAATCCAAATCCCAATATTTTATACATATTTTATTCCGGGAGATGAGAAACCCAATAGGTTTCATATCCAATTAATAAAACCAAAAGTTCAATGAATGGCCAGGGAGAAGAAAGTGGAAACCTAAAGTGTATGGAAATGGGCAATTATATGCAAATATTCTCGTGAGGAATCTTTTTAAAGCTTTAAACCTAAAGACTCAAACATCCCTTGAATTTTATCAACCCCAAGAAATTGGTGATTTATGCCACAAGGATTTCGGGACTTAAATCACTGTCATCTTACTTTATATCTTTAAAGGAATATATATCTTGAGATTAAGATTACATCAATTCATAATTCTCTCTAAGGTTCGTTATCAAGAAAGTTTCTTAAGGATCACATGTTAAATTGTTAATTGAATAGAAATATAATATGTAAATAGGGCTTTTTAACCACGGCGGTGTCTTATGCCCACAACCCCATGAAATGTCCCATTGTTTGCTTTTCATTTGGGGATCTTTCACTTTTAATAACTTGTTCTCACAGATCCGAGGACAATAGGAAGAGTGGGACCGATAGGATCAATAAAATAAAATTAAAATACCATTCTTAATAAATATCATATCATTATCATTATCGTACAACTAAACAGAAGGACCACACCTAGAGATTCGTAATTTAAACCATCTATCTAATAAACATACGTCTATAGCTCTAGCTCCTTATTAACAACCATTGTTAACTCCTATAATCCTCCTATAATATTCTTAAGATACTCCTATGATATTCCTATGATATCCTTATGATATTCTTGTGATATAAATCGTGAATTTCATGAGACATTCAACCACACGCAAGCGACCTCGAGTAAAAATGGGAAAGGGCCATTAATAAACAAATAAGAGTAAGACCTTCTTTTCCCATGTCCCACTCCACCACACCTCACTTTCCTAATGGATGGGAACCAATTGAATAATAAGTGAGATGAGCCGACTGGGATTTCATCTCTTCCTCCTTTGAATGGTCAGGCGCCTGTTGCCAAGAAATCCCAACGACAGAATTTCCATTCATTCACTTCATTCCCAAGGTGGTTCATATGGCAGATCCACGAGTTTCACTTTCTCTCTCCTTCCAACTCATCAAATCGCTCGATTTATTGTTCTATTACGAAGTTGCCATCGTGATGGTACGTACGATGCATCGTTCTTACCATTGCATTCGAATGCCGCTATCGAATCCTCATTTGGGTTTGTGAACGAGAGGGAATTGTTTATTTGTATCCATTTCGGCCCAAAGCGAATCTCTCCCTTCCTCTTCTCCACCATTCACTTTGAATGGAATTTTGACAGGTTAATGCTATTAATCCAACCATGTTCAATTGCCGTCCCAATTTGAAACCCCAAATGAAAACATAATCTCGAGTAGGCCATTGAGGCAAATACATTTTAAGATACAGATTATACATTTAAAGAGATAAAGTTGTAATAATGTGGATTTATGTACATCTACATTTGACTGGTGATGGAATCCACCAAGGAAGATTATCATCTCGAGCTTCTCGAGTCAATTCAGGATTTTCTCTGCTTAAATTATCTTATTGCAATGTTTTCAAAACTCGTTCCTAATTTCCGCTTTTTATTATCGACAGTTTCAATTGTAGAACTTGTAAATAAAAGTAGTGCAATTTGACTATTGCGACACAAACCCAATTGTTTAATTTATTCAAATGGTTCTTTATTCAAATGCTTAAAGTTCTTTAAAAAATTCACTCTTATACAAAATTATTTAACTGCAAGTGTAACATACATTTAACTTACATTTCAAATTACAATTGCAATTTAATAAGTTTGTCAAAGTGAGTCTTCAAAATTTCATTTTAGTGACGTGTTTTGATTGAAGTTATAAACGAATGAGTAAACAAATGATTAAATAATTCGGAAGTAATTACCATTTGTCTTTCGAAATTATAGTGAGCACGATCGTTTGGAATTATGATTTTATAATTTAAGCAGAGGAATGGCTTAAATAAGACAAGGTCTTTTGTTTATGACGAGTTGTGTATGATCGTATGCTTAAGGAGAATTACAACTGTACTTCAAGTGTCATTTCTCTTTACCTTGAGTAAATCAGAGAAGGACAGGCGTATGAAAAGGTGAAAATATAAAGAAACCCATTTGGCACAAGTTTTCCTATCCAAATGGTTTATCTCCTTTTATTCAACTTGGAAAAGTGATAAAAGAAACCTAAAAACCCAAGATGGCCAACTTAGCACTTTTTCTTCATAATGTCCCTGGAAATTATTGTGACATGTTTGCAATATTTACGCTAAGAATTTGTGAAAATATTCAAAGGTGCTAACAAAAGCTTGGCATGTGTGAAGGCAGTTTGACAAACAAATAACATCTGGGATTTAACTTTAAATGTTCAAACTATTCAATTGCTCAATAGCGTTTAACAATTAGTTATTATTTATAACAAGATATGCGTATGTAGGCTACACGTTAAAATGAAATTAATAAGAACTATTTTGAAATGAATTTTTTTTAAATCTAATTAAAACCCCAGCTGTAGATAAATAAATATTTGCTTAATGTTGTTCGTACAAAATTTCCAAGTAACTTCTTAATTTTATGGTAAATTGCCCGACCATGTGGCATTTAAGGATTAAATGTAAACGTAAGTAAATGAAACTTCTAAAATGAAACTTTTCCATGTAATTATTTAACCTAATGTGCTAAAAAGTTTGCCGATTAGCGTCCCTATTATGAACGTTCCTAGTAGTGGGTTCAATTTTTGCAATAAGTATGCCTTGTGTAATATGTAATAAAAAACATGCTAAACTTGAACTCACCTTCTACTGGCTCGAACATTTGGAGAAAAATGGTATCGGACCGGTTGCGGGGGACTGGGGAGGCAATTCGGGGGAGGTCCGGGAAGAAGCGGCGGGGGGAATTGTGGCGGGCAGTTTGGTGGCGGCCCAATGACTGGAATTGGCACAGATCCTAATCCAACCCGGCGTTCACAATTTTGCGGCAGGGTTGAATACGGCGGGGGCAAATGTGAATTAAGGAGGTCGGGTATGTTAATTCCCGTGCCGGGTGGAGGAACGTCTTCTTGACAAATGTTCGGCGACATGGCCACATGACGGTGTTGTCTCTGCGGTGGAAGCGCCGTCGAATGTCGACTCGTTTGCATATTTGGACTTGTGTTTGTCTGTGAGTGTGATCGATCAGCTCGACGACGTTCTCTTCTCTCCCGCTTCCTCTGTTCGCGGTTTCTAGACGGCGGTGGCGGGGGAGCCAAAGCTGGCAAATCTTCAGTTTGAGCCTCAGTGGAAATGAGGGTTCGTCCAGAATCCCCTACAACTTCCATTTGACTCTTTTCATGAAATTCACATTGGGCCAAAATCGGGCTTGGTTCTGGAGAGGAAACAACTGTGATGGGGCTGGGACTTGTTTGCATCCCGATGCCAATCCGATGCGGTTGAACATTCATTGAACTCATCCCAGAAGTAATCCCTGAATTCATCCCTTGGTTCATTCCCGAATTGATTCCTGAATTCATCCCCGAATTCATCACTGGCGTTGTCGTCTGGAGGGGGAAAAGATGTGAAAGTGAATTCCCTTGAGGAATTGCATGGGTCGGTGACGGGACCGGGAGCGTGACGCTATTCCGATTCCCCCCACTATTACATTTTGGCACGACATTTGAAACATGACTGACAGTGGTTGTTCCTTGGATGGGGATGATCGCCCCATGTGCCTTGTCACTTTGACTTCCCTCCTGACCGTCGATCCGAATACATACAGGGTTTGGCATCAAGGCCGAGCAGTTTTTAGCCGACATGTCCATTGGCATCCCCGGCTGGCTGACAAGCGAAGGAAGTCCATATTGATGAAGACTGGGATGTGTAGGATCATTTGACAATCCCGACGCTGTTCGCTTGTGACTTCCATCTACCCGAACGCCTTGTCCGAAGCCGTCTACAAGGAAGATGCCATTGTAGCCATTAGGGGCTTCGCTGTTCGCTGGTGAGGAATTGAGGGCAGGGGCGGCCGTCGTGTGGATCATGATGTTCTCTCCTCCAACTCCAACGAGAGGAGAGTGGGCGCATAAGCCGTTATTTGCCACCACCATTCCTGATCCTGCTGAGGATGCACTTGTAGGACAAACCACGTTCTTGAGCCCCGGTCCACTTCCATTACTTCCAATGCCGGTCCCTTGGTACCCGGATGACCCATTGACGGAGATTATCCGTCGGATCCCGCTCAATTCGGATCGTTGGATCTCGGGGAGGAGCAGATTGGTGGTGGAGGATGAGGAGTTGGGCTGAACGGATCCCTCACCTCCAACCCTCATCTTGATGAGTTCAATGGGACGGTCTTGTTTCAATCATTGATTGAAGTAGAACTCTTAGCTTGAACTCAGTCCAAGCTGGTTCAGATAATCCACAAACTCACAAAACATCCAACACTTGTCCACTCTTGGCACACTAAAATTGTATCTCTACACACTTTATTTAATTTAATTTGAATTCATTTAATTTTAATTCATTTATATTAATTCATTTAATTTAATTCAGCTTGATTTAAATTAATTTTATTTAATTTTAAGTTGAATTTTGTTTAATTTTCTTCTGTTCAATTCCTTTTGTCACAAACACGAAAACTTTTTCACAAAAACTTTAGTTGGGATAAGAGAACTTATAATTTATAAAAGTTATGAAGAATGTTAGAAATTGATTTTTTGGGATTTTGATTCTTCAACATCAAACTTCACTTTCTGGGGGTTAATAATGGCAGAATGGCGCTGTCGCTGTCTGTCACCTCAAGAGTAATAAGACGAAGATGGGTTGAGTTCCTTTGCGAGTCTTGGAAAGGAATTGTTTCACCACTTAGGGAAAATCATAAAGACATATCGTTCCCTTCCTCTTCCTATAATATTGACAGAGACAGAGAGGGTGAGACACTTTTTTCACAAGTTTGATGGATGATAATGGATTCGTAGGAAACCGGCGACCTTCGTTTCCTCAATCCGATTATCGGCTCTTTTTCACTCAATTGGAGCCTTTCAATATTTCTCTTTCTTCTTACCAACAATTCTTTTAGGGCTCGAACATAGCGGATGTCTTCGGCTAAGAATTCAAAATAATAAATATTAATCTTACCATTTTAACAATCATTACAATTAACTTAATTACAATTATCTTATCTTAAGTAAATATATAAATCTATGATAAATCTAAATCTAAGTATTATAAAACTAAGTCTAATTAATTATTATAAATCTAAGAGTAATAACTTAATTTTCCTAATAGTCAACCAAATCATTGTTGTTTAATTAAACCATTATTAAACCATTTAAACCACAAGAGCCACAACTTAAGAATAATCTTGTACTGAATTGTACTCATATTTTCTACTGCTATCTTTAGGAGTTTATTTAAGGAAAACATTTTAAGTTTTAATCATGAAAGGAAATGTATGTCGGTTTCCTGCCGTGCCCTCCAATTCCAATATGTGTGAAGTTTTAAGGATGAAGTTTGGGCAAAGTGTGTAAAACCCTTTAGTTATCTCTTCCCCTTATTAACAGCTACAACATTCTCCCAAACCTCAAAGTGAGAAAAGAGAGAACGTATGTGTAGAAAATGGGAATGAAGTAAAATGACAGAAAGGTTGGCCCCACTCGCCCTCGGCAACTCCAGAATAAACAATTTTTGGGTCTTTTCAAACCAATGGTTGGACCATTGTGAAGAAATGAAGAATTTCAAAGTTCTCAAAGACCTCGTCCAATTCCTTCCCAAACCCATGAGGAACGTTTTGTCATCCTTGGTTAGGATTTAAAGACTTGTCGAATCTCCTTTATTTATTCTTCCGTCCCTCCTCCATGAACGAGGTACGGAACGAAGGACAAGTGGGAGTGTTGGACAAAAAAGAACCGAAAGGAAGTTCTCGTAGACCAGAAAGAATGGAAGAGATGAAGCAGAAATATTCGAATTTATATTTTATACATTTATTGTCTCTTGTTACTTGTCGGGCGTTCAGACATCAAATCGGAATAAGTGAGGGAGAAAAATCAAAAAATCAATAGGAAATCAGCCGAGGGATCTCATTTATATTATAAGGTTACATACAGACACATAAATACATATATGAAGAAATATCTAATATACGCGTTTCTATATATTTCTATATGTACTGATATTTCTATGCGTATTTATGTATTGATATGGCCCATGTGTCTACTTTTCCCTTTAATGGCTCAACTTTGAGTATATGGAATGTGTGGAGGGGGGAATGGATTTTATGGAGTATTATTACGCCTCTTCCTATCTGCTAGCTTTTGTCATTAAGGATCCAAAGCCGGGCTGGGGAAGTCTGGGTGAGAAAAATAGGAATAACCAGGAATTGAGGAATCTAATCGATAATGAACTAACTCTGGCTAATCCAAATTTATTACACAACGAGGGCGGTAATCCCAAACCAAATTCATCCCAACTAAATTCATCATTCTTATACAGACATGTTCTGTAGTAGTTTTTTGAATAAAGTCATTATTGGGCCAGAAGTTTTTAATCCCTTCCATTTCACCATCTGAATGATGAATTGATGAATTAAAATGAGTCATCATTATTGGATTCGTTTTCTCTCTTCTATTTATTGTATTGTGTGCTAAAGGGATTTTCAGACTCTGCTAGAGCCTTTTGGACTTGCGGATGGAAGGGAAAATCCATCCTTTGAAAATCCAATTAAGAAAATGTGAAAACGAAGTAAGAACTAAAAGGAAGGGATTTGGCTAATGAATTGAGACAAGAACTGTCATTTGTCTCCGTCGTAAGAGGATGAGCTACAATTTCACTTTTGACATTTAGAGACTCATTTTGAGCTTCGTTGTAGAAGTACGGAGGGGGCAATTAAAGCCAGCCTAATGGGAAATCCATCAGATTAAATAATTAAGGCTAGGATGTAATGAGCTACTTAAATCTGTCTTTGGAATAACTTTACGGAATTGGCTCATTTGTCCAAATCACATCGTTTAAAGACCAGCACTAAAACTCCGTAATATTTACTCATTTAGAAGAACAAGGGCAGTGAGACGTGAAACAAGAGCAAAGGCAAAATCCAAGCTCAGATCGACTCAGACATGCATTAAGCTCATCTCCTTCAACCACACAATAATGTCTTGTAATAATCAACTTTTGAAAATAACTCATTTTTAACAACGCTTGAAAATAACTCTTAAACAACTCTTGAAAATTAACCATTTAAATAACTCTTGAAAATAACTCATTTTTAACTCTTGGAAATTACTCATGAAATTATTTCTTTTAAATAATTTGTAATAACTCTCTTAAATAACATAAATAATTTTTTTAAACGACTTGTAAACAACTCTTAAATTATAACTCTTGTGAATAACTCTTAAATTATAACTCTTGTGAATAACTCTTAAATTATAACTCTTGCGAATAACTCTTAAAATTAAAAACTCAAAATTTCCCAAAGTTCGATATCCAACTTACACTTGAGCTGTTGAGAAGTATTTAACTGAAGTATTTTAAAGATGATTATTAAATGCTCAAGATGTTTCCATCCTTTTTCACTGTTTGGTGAGAGTAGGTTAAAACACAGAGGGATGTTGATGGAACAAGAATGAGGATCGTTCCTCGTCGAGGACTGGATCAGAACTGAGCCCCAAACCCTGAGTTGACTCGCTGTGCTGGCTGGGTTGTGCCGGCGGCTACGGCCATACCAAAACAACCCTTCTCTCCTATTCTTCACCCTCCAACATGGAAGGACTCATGTGCATAGAACCATAATATGCACCATGGAGCTCTCTATAATGCACTATAATGTTCTATAATGCACTTTGAGTAATACAATACTGTATACATACATACTTGTATACAGAATACTGTATTATAGAACACTGTATTATACAGATAGAATACATACAGAATACATAGAGAGAAGTCTTTTGGTATACATAGGGTGTATATCTCTCGGTTGTTCTTGTATGAACCACCCTGTTGGAACCAAAAGACTTCTTTTGCTTCTTCAACAAGAGCCTTGAATAATAGAATATGGCAAGCCTGCGGACAGTCTGAAGGGGAATTTTCCCTTTGCCACCGCTGAAGCTCTCTCCATTTCATCCTCAGCCTCTGCTCCTGAAGACTCAAACGCTCCTCTAGGAGATAATCAACTCTTCCGCTCCCGAGACCTACCTCTCTTTTTTACATAAAATCTCCTCACATTTACAATAAATTATGATCAAAATCGATCAATCTTCTTCAAATTTATTCTAAAAATCACCTACGGACCCGGATTTTTTATCATCGAAATTATCAATTTAAATCCAGGAGTTGATCGTTTGAGATGATTAGGCAAGGTTATATGGATGAATTATGTACAGATATTATGTAATAATAAAAGTATCCTATCCTGAGTATAACTAACTTAAGTATAACTAACTAACATAACCTAACTATATAATATATTTTTAGGTATGTAAAATACATTTAAATAAAAAGTATGGTTTTGTGCGATTTTACCGATTTTATTCACCGATATAATATTTATGTTACAGTTTTAGTATCCATAAAGCCTTAGGTTTTTAATCGTTTTCTATATCTTTTGAACAATAAATTTTATTGGGACTAACATAAGGAAGATCAATGTAAATGGAGTCTATACAGGAGGGATTTTATGGGGAAATTGTAATCGCCGAACCAAACCGGCCCTTTCTTTATCACCGGATTCGACCTCGTTTTACAAGAGGAAAAGATAGAGCTGGAAGTTCTTTCTCTGAACAAATCTCCAATCGGCTTTGTTTGAAAGAACCAATAAATCAATCCGACCTCGGTTTCTTCTAATCGAGCCACTTTTAATCATAGTGTTTAGGAGTCGCTCGGTGCGGAATGGAAAAGTCCATAATTTTTCCAAGAATCACCGCAGATTTAAGAAAATTAGAATTGGAATGAGAAAGAAAAGTCCCTGGGTTTTGGGCTTTCAGAGGAGTTATTTAGAAAGTCATTCCAACCATTAGGGAACTCCTTTTATCTCCCTAATTCCAATTTAGGAATTAAAGATCCGGGCTTAAACTCTGAGTAAATATAAACACAAACGGCACAAATGTGTGTGGGTCGTTAAGCCACTTTCTTACGCACGTCCAACTTTGCACAAAACCTGCTTCCAATTGAATTGCAAACTGGGTATTATTTAAACTTTTCCCTTTACTCCCAATTGAGCAATAATCCTAAATTCTTATTACAACAATAAATAAAAACATCTGTATTGGATTGGAAAAATTCTACTACAATAAAATAAATCATCTGTAAATCTTAAATAGCCAATTCATATTCCTCTTAATGTTAGAAGTTCTTAGAAGTTTAGAAGTGTTTGAAGAAGAATTTTAATTTGACTGAATGTGACTTAAAGGCGTTAAAGGTTTGTTAGTTAGAGAGGTGTGGGTTGGAAATTACGAAGCGAATCGGAAGTTCAATGAGCCGGTTCTTAACACACCGTATTTATTTTCTTGTTGAGGAAAGTCATGGGAGTTGATGGGAGGACTCGGAGAGGACATCGTCATTTTACTCCGCTAAGGACCCGAATGGAAAACATAATAAGACATGTTCAGTTACTTGAGTTATAAATGGGCTCCTTATGTGTTCTTGTGTGAGAAAGTTAGGAGACTTCTCAAGTCTGGCCCAGAGTTCGGGTTACAAGCTCTTTCTCATGACAGAGGCTCTCTTTATCATTGAGGGTGAATGGAGGGAGCTCATGGGGCTTCCTCAATCCACCAGACACATGTCCACAAATGATCTCCAAAACTGCTACACGCACTCACACACACACAGGACCAAATCTCCCCGTCAAAAGATTAAGGAGGATGGTGGAAAATCATCCCTATAATATACATATAAGTCATCCCTATACATCTAATATACAAATGCTTCTATTTTACATATCTAATATACAAATCATTGTATTTTACATATCTGTACATTTCTCTCCTTTTCCTGTAACATCCAAAGTCATTTTTACATCATCTTAAAATGAATGTTCTCCGACGGATCCGGAATTTTTCCTTCATGAAACAAAGTACAAGTGCGTGAATCTAATGCATAATTTAGGACGAAACGCACCAGAAAAAATGAGAGTTTATGGGATGCATCAAAAGGGGTTTTAAGAAGATAAAATTTTTGTAGCTTTCAGAAAACACAAGTCAAATACCTAAAAAGTTGTTAATAAATGAGAAAATAATGAAAATAATCGTCATTGTATGATTCTCATTTTTCATTTTTCATACAGATCCATTTAGGTTTATTCCCAATGGTTTTACCAATGGTCCCAATGGTTTTCCGGGTTTTCCCAATGGTTGATAAAAAGCTTCTTGAGATGAATAAAACAATACAACTCATACAAGGGATGAATTGTTTGGATAGAAATCGGATGGAGAATATGGCAGATGGAATAAATAGCTAAATGCTCCATCCTTTAACATTGAGTAGTTGGGTATTAAACTTCCTCCCTTCTTCTCGTAAACTTTCTGGATGCATTTGCATAACCCAACATGATCTGGAAGTCTGGGAGTCTTATGAGTTTTGTGAGTGTTTGTAACACGCAAGGAGCTTTCGGCTTGTAAGTTCTCGTAGAAAGGCAAAAGGTTGAAACAAGGGAGTTAAAAGTCTCGTCTCTTCGGGTAATAGGTAAGAGGAGAGAAGGACATTTATTTTCCTCCTCGGGCATCAATCATCTCGCACTCAATTGTAAAGGATGCTCATTAAAGGCTCTTCCATCTATCCCTCGTTGGATTTAATTAGTACCTTTACGATTGGCAAAACAGTTCACCGCTCTTTACGGCCCTATCAATGCCCCTTAGCGCCAATAAAATTTAATCGCAACTTAAAAATAAATGGACGCATTATTGCATAAGGCTCAAGCTACAAACAATGCAGATATTCTATACACGTACTCATACATACATAAACCAAATAAAATAAAATATAAAGTGTAGTACTATGAAATATACTATGAAACACTATACTAAAATAGCATAGTACGTGTAAAAAGTTCATACTTAATATACTTGCATAAAATATGTTACAAATATGGTTGGTATATTTATGAATTCAATTTACCATTTCAATTCAATTCAATTTAATTTTATTTCATACACGATGGAATATTTTATTGAATTTAAAAGCATAATGAATTATTTTATAAGTACCTGGTGTATAAAACAGAACTAAACAAGTCAGTTTGGTTGTAATGAAGGAGAAGAAACGAGATGGAAAAGTCCTTCAAAGAGTTTTCTTAAACTTTCTTATACTCTTGTTCTGATGATGGTGGGTCTTAAGATTCAGTTTATTTTTATTTACTCTTTCCCGAGGCTCTCTCACACTTTTTTCATTTTCTTTTGTCCCTCATTCGCCGCCTTGAGGGCGAAGCAATCTAACTGGAATGGATTCGTCCCTCATTTACACCGCCATACATACAACATACAGACACAACGTACACGTTTTCAACGTTGGATTTCTCGCTGGACTCATCATGGACAAAGGAGAGAATTATCTCCCAAAGACTCAAAGTAGGATCTCTATAAGAGTCAAAGTAGAATGAGAGAGGAATCACCTGGTTGATGAAATTTGAAAAAATAAAAGTCGTGAGGTTTGTATGAGGATGAGATTAGAGCCGCCTTTTTGCCATATGAGGATTCCTCAATTTGAATTCCAAACACTCGCTACCTTTCCTCTTTACTTCTTTACAGACCAATTTCTTTGTACAACGGAGCGAGTAAACAGGAAAGAACCCACACACAACACACATAAACTCTCAAATGTCGGATAAGTGAATTGTGCAATAAGGATACACGTCGGAAGATTGTCATCCAAGTATGGTTCTAGGATCAAGTAAATAAGATGCATATGGAAATGGTTCTATGAAATATTTATCTTCATCATGAACACTTTATTACTTAAACTTTTTTCATGAATTGATTATTAGGGATTAAGTTCATATTAAAGTAAAATATACTAAACCTATACATTGTAGTATTTAAGTACAGTATTCTTTACTATAATGTATACTATACTGCAGTGTATATACTATATTATGTAAGATACAGTATGTTATAATTTATAATACTTACTGTTATATCCAAATTTTTCAATATCTTATCAAAATTTTAAGGTTGGTTTTAAACGATTTTAAAAAGTTCCGCCAATATATCGATATACCAATATGTCAGTATCTGAATAATTGTTTATCGCTAGTTATAAGTTAAGGTTAAAACAATAGAAATAATATGAATATATAGATTGTAATGGCTGTACACCTGTAATGATTTTTTGTTCCATTAAAGATATCTTAACCTTTATTTTAACTTGACACGAAATCATATTTTGGAGGAGTTATATGGAGCGGATCGAAGGACCCAATACAGTTGGACCACGTTGTTTCTCAATAAAGAAAAGATACGCAGTTTGCCATTATGTCATTATACTTGTAGGTTACATCCACGTCGGGGTAAATGGACTCGAACTAGAAGAATAGAAAAAATATGAAAGAAGTCTTTCATTTTACCACTCCCTTCTTTCCCCTTCTTATCCAACACTTTAACATGCTTCTCACGGAGAAGAAAACTTCTATAAGATTCGAATTAAACCATGGCCGATCATCATGGCTTGTCACTAACACAATTTTTACCTTAACTCTTTTTATTATACACTTCTTTTTACTAATACACTTCATCCATAAGATGAATCATAAAAGGTGAGAAAAGTATGAAAGGAAAATTATCTTTATCTTAGGCCCTTAAGCTCCGTCCTTTTCTTCATCCTTCAACTTCCAAGTCTTTTCTCCGCTCCTCTTCGTATAAAATCATCTTTGTAAATGCCAAGGGGTTTGTTTGATTTCAATGTGTTATCTGATTTGATCAGGAGCTGTATTTTTCACCTTTATCTCTCTACCTCTTTTATGGAACATCTTACATCATTACATGAGACGTCTTAAGGACTTCACTCCCTTTCTGCATATTCTCTTTTGGTTATTCTCTTTGGGTTCTTAGGGATTCTTTGACAGGATGAAGTTCGATCATTATATGCAAGGTTGTGTTTAAGAAAAGGTTAAATGTGTCCAATAAGCCAAGACGACCATTCAATTCCCAGACCCTTTGAAGTTTTCCTTTCATTCTTTTCTATTTGTTATGTATGGAAGTATGTAAGTATTAAATTTCTTATTCTTTAAGAACAAGAATAGATCTACCCATATAATACTTAAATATATTATATTATATAATAGTTCGATATGAACCAATATACCATTTATTATAGTATTTGTATAAGGACTGAAATACTTATATGGTATTGGTATTAGCATGGCTTCTTGTTCCAACACCTGAGCTAACGTGATATGCATACAAAAGCATTTATATTTTATATGGTTAGGTTTCCAATATGTAATGTAATATTATATAATAGGAGAATGGCTGAAAAGATCTCCGAAACTGAAATTGAAAGCATTGGACTCCCCTTGGAATTCTTTAAGCTCAGCGAAGGTTCATTTTTATTGAGCGTGTGGTGAGAATCTTTTGCCGTCAATGTAGGAGTGGAGATTATAGATGAATTTGAGCAACCTGGAGGTCATACATCATCATCATCTTCATCTCAAGTCTCAAACCTCATCCTTACCATTTCTCAATTTTGAAAGGCAAGTGGAGATTTTGGTTAGGAGATCAGCCGGCTGTTTGGAGTTAAGGCATAATATACGACTTTTAAATTTAATCACAGGTCTCGATGAAGTCTGATCGAAATTGCACTCCGAACATCGGAAAACATAATATGAACATCGTCTACATCGTTTCTATTTGAAAGTCTAAATACTGTATGTATCCTATTATACTGTATTATCACTATCAGAAAAAAATGCTAAAAAATGCTTTGGCTTTTGGGAATATAAAATGTGTGAAACTTAATCGCGATTTTGGAAACCACGAAGAAGACCAAGACAGTCTTTCCGTATTTATTACTATTAGATTTACGATGTGAAATCCTATATTAGTATCTGTATATTCCGTATGCCATATCGAATTCTTCATCATACAAATCTCACATATTGTAATTTATAGTCGTTATTAGGTAAATGGGCCAAATCGTTATAAGTATTCGTCGTGTGAGTATTAGGACGATAGTTTCATTCAATAGATCTTCATCATTTCAACGTGCAGGAACCGGCGGTGTGTCATTCTTTAATAATGGAAAAGCAATTAATTATTTGCTGTCAAAAATACTTTATTTCATTCATTCTCATCCTCACGCCAAGGTCTGTTGGTTCATTTGAGTCAGTTAAAATTAAGGAAAGGGTGAAGGAAAATTCATTTGAACCCAATTAACTACAAAAGGTTTGGTGAATATTTTAAAAGAGAAGAACATTTTTCTTGTCAATTTTACAACATTTACAAGGCCCAACACTTTAAGACCACTTTTTAGAATAAAGTGAAAATTCTTTTTAGAGGGCTATATGGCATGTCTACTAATATTTTCCTTGATATGGCATTATATAAATATGTATATACAATATGTTATGGCTGTGAATATAAAAGGACCTCGGTTTAATATTTTAACTTAAATTGATAAATGGACTTTGGTTACAGTTGAAAAGTTCAGGCCCTTCGTGTGAACAAAAAGTTGAAAGAAAAACCGAAAAATTTGATGTTGAGTAAAACGATTTCATTTTCCTTCATCTTTTTGAATGGAAGTGACTCAGAAAAAGATGAAATAAATTGGAATGGAAAAGGACAAGTGAGTTATAAAAGTTATAAAGAAATAAAAGATAGAAATAAAACCACGAGTTAAAAAATATAATAAAACTATAAATGGAGAGTAAACGAATGTCTGTCAAAATGAAGATGAAAGAAATGATTCAAAAATTTGAAATAGCAAAGGAAAAGATCAACGGATGGTTCTTGTCATGTGAAGTTGATAAAGATCCAAAAAATGTCAAGAGATATACAGAAAATACACATGGAACAATTTTCTACTTAATTTACACAAATAATATTTATACCATACACTGTACAATTTGTACTTGTATCCTATATAAATAGGTATGACATCCTATACATGTATCCTGTATGAAATATGTAAGTAATACAATATATTGCATGTATCTAATATGTAAAATTATAAGGTAATTTGTCATTTGGAAAATTGAAATTATAATAGAGAGATCTCTCAAGTTAATTGTAGTTTAATTGTATGTGTGTCAAATACGTGAAAAATTTGTCTCATTATTTCCCATCATTAAAGAGAGTGGTTTTAATTAATTATTAGTTACAAGTTAGTTATAAGCTTCTTATGATTACAGGTCCATAATCCTCCATAATCCTTTTTAAACGAGAGCCAGATGTCAATTATTATTAAAGGAAAAAATGAGAGTCAAGATCGCCATATAACAACCATTTAACACAATATTCCTCATACATACCATATACCCTTATGTATGTTATTTCCAACTATTCCTCTTATTTTCTTTTCCTCTTGGCTATTGCTGTTGGGCTATTGGGGAAAGGGGAAATTGGAAAGACTTGATTCTCTTGCTAAAAAAGAAATCTAGAAATATCAGTACATTACATATTCTTACATACATTTATGTACCATACTTACATGTGTGTATATATTTAAGCATTAAGGACCATTTCCTTGAAAATCGACTCTCTACCATCCGGTTGTATTTTATAAATTTTATTATTCGTAATAATCACTTGGAGTATGTAGTTAGGAGTGTTATGTGTTATGCAAAAGAATACGCTGCTTGACGAGTCATCCCACACGAAAGTCATGGGAGAGATGCACTCAACTTAATTGCACGTGAGATTGGAAATTAGAGAAGGAGGAGTAATGAAACTACTCCACTCTGTACGAAGGTAATGAGAAAAAGTAAGAAAATGGAATGGACAGAATGAACAACTTGCCATTCCCAATAACTCCTTTCGAGCTTCAAGTCAACCTCATCAATTTCCCGATTAGCTCAATTCCAGTCAGCCCATCAACTTAATGAATGGCTTCGGTAATCTGCTCAGGATCGAAAAAAGGGGGGAAATAACGATCACAACAAACCAAGGTTTAATACACTGACTTGGATTCATTTCAACTACCCAAAGACTTGTTGTTTGGTCGCCTCTGTTCTCAATTCCTTATCCGTTTCATAATCGACTTCATTCTGGTCGATTAACTCTCCAGAAAATCATTGATCCTTCATAAATCCATTTAATTGTTTGCAAAAAAGAGTTTTTGGTCAAAAAATCAGGCTTATAATTCTTCAATCTGAGGTTAAAAAAAGTGTTTACCACTTACATATAAAATATATATTATACTCATAGAATAATGCATTTGATGATTTTGATCATGGTCGATGAAAAAGTGTTAAAAATGGTCATAACGTTTTTAAATGTTAATTAAATCCTTTAAAATGTAGATAATTACAACAATGGGCAATTAGATTTCTCATCTACTCAACCATCTGATAATTAATCTCTTAACCATATTTATGGAACCACTTTTCTTGTTTAAATAACTTTTTTTTATTAATCAACCAATTTTCATAAAATTTGAACCCAATAAGTAGAATATCATGTAGTTTAAGGGAGAAAAGTTTAGGTGTCAAAGGTTTGCTTAAATGCATTTCCTGAGTCGATATCACCAAGCGTCAATCGCAGCCTTTTTCACAATATGAATCATTTTAGAGTTTGGTTATGATGTTATATCGAATTACCAGCATCCAGTTCGGACCTAAATCCATTAGACAACTAAAAATATGGTGTCAAATAAAAGCAAAGGTCAATGCGAAACCAAGTCAAACAATCGAATGATTAAAAAAGTTTTAAATAGAGAATGAAAAAAATTTCCAAAGGAGAAAATCCGCTCGCGATAGACGATTGGTGATCGCGGCTTAAGTAGTACATCGAAGCTGGGTGACCTTTGACACCCAACCTTTTTTTATCTTATACTGCATAAGATTATACATATTATGTTCAATTTTCATAACACTTTGTTGATTAATAAAAAAGTTATTTATATGAGAATATAGCGGTCCCGTAAATATGGTTAAGGGATTATATAGGATAAGGTTAATAATTCATAAACTCCTATTAACGTTCAACGCTCCTTGTAAAGGTAAAGAGATTGGAAGTCAAACTGTTTCCTTTATTTTACATTTATTATATAAATAAGTGTAAAAACCAACCAGTTTGTATGGGATTAGAACTTATCTTATATTTATACATTATGTTACTTATATGGTTCATATAAAAATTATTAATACAGGATTATTGATCCAATATATAATTTTAATTTTGTGTAATTAATTACAATGTACTATACCTTAACTGTATATACATAAATACCTACGTAATTTTTTTTATTGCCACTTGTATTTATAAAAATGTATAATGGGGAGATTTAAAGGAGCTCTCTTTTCAAAGTTAGTTGAAAGTTGAAAAATGAGAGCATGAGTTTAACTTCCGTAGAAATCAGATTGGGTTATCCTTTACATCTTTTGAGGAGCATTTAATTGCAAAAAGATTTCCTCAAAACATATGAAACCTACACATGATGAACATAGTTGTTTGTTTGCCAGTGCAAAAAATATACAAAAAGTAGCCAATTCGCACTTTCACCATTTTTCCCCAAAGAGAGTAGCCACAACGCCCAATGCAGTTCACATTCAGTGGCTCAATTTGGTTAAGAAAATTCTTGAAGATTAATAGTCAAGATTGGACATTTGGTGTCAGTGTAAGTCGAAGGCCTTTTACGCCCTAAAACTAAAACTATTTTCCGGAACATGTAAAATATACAGATTTGCAATATGTAACATACAGTGTATTACTCAAATGCAAAGTAATAAATTAATGTTACCAAATTTTTTGGTTCAATTACCTTAAATGCATAAAATATTCAATTTTACCAAATTAAATTTACATATACACTGTTATATCTCCTCGTATAATTTCATTTCACAGTTATATCAATATCAAAATGTAGTAATTTTGAACATGAATAAAATTGTCACGAATCAATCAATGAATTAAAGCGTTAATCGACTATTGACATTTATTTACTATAATAAAAATAGTAATTCAATATCCTAAAAGACGATAAAAAATAATGTTCGCATTATCTATAATTTATAACGAGGCATATTATGACATTGCGTAACTTTTACAATTCCGCCAAAAGCTTCCGCCGTCAAAAGAAAAAAAATACCAAAATGGTGTTATACAACAACATAATTACATTTATATAATACAATACACTATACCAAATACCATACCTATATAGTATAACGTAATGGTGGTAAAACTCTTTGATGGAAATATTCCTTTTTGGTGTAATTTTTAATTTCCTTGCATTGTGTTTGTAGGAAATGGGTAAAAGATAGGGAGTTGTAAGTTGAATTGGAAGTTGAACGAATTGAGGTTTTTTTTGTGAGTTTTAATTTCCATTCTCCTCCTTGGTCCTGGCGATGAAGTTGTTCATCTTGTAAACTTCTGTTCGGGCTGTTACTCTCCAACTTGCACTTCTAATATGAAATTTAATCTCATATTTTATGCATTCACATGAACGAGTGAGTTACTGACACAGTTTCTTACAAAATTCGACATCCATTCCAAGATGTGATTTGATTTATGGAAGGCACATGAGTACTGAATACGAATTATATAATAAATACTGTAACATTAAGACTACTCCCAAATACAACTACACATAAGTATAACAAAACCAGGTTCAATTCGCTGTGTTAATTTACCTAACCTAACCTATACACACCTAACATGTACATAACTAGTAAGATAACTCTTACCTGTATAATACAGGGTGGGCCATAAGTATCTTTCTTTTTTATACGATTGTTTATTTAAAAAAGAAAGATACTTGTGGCCCACCCTGTGCACATTACCTACAGATATATATTTGTATTTATTTGTACATATTAGATTTTATATTTGGATTGGATTTCTTATTCGATATATTGGATGAAATATTTTGGTTTATTTTAACTGAATGTTGTCTGAATATTGAATTTATTAGGAATATTTATGAAATATTTTAACAATTTTTGCAAGAGACTCATGTAAGATAGTCAATTTAATTATCATTACTCTTGTATTCTCACTCCATATTCCCATTTAAATATTTTAATTTCATTAAATTGGGTAAAGGTAGCAAAGTAGAAGTATTTACGGTAATGATAAAAATCATAAAAGCGAACATAGAAGCAAATTCATTATTTGAATTTTATTAAACATTGAGGTTTAACTTGGTTGGTTAAGTAGGGTCAAGGGGAAACTTTCCTACATGTTATTAAAGGCCATAAAAATTGTAAATTAAGATAATCAATTACGGCTATCTCAATCTTAATATGAATAATGTTTTTCCTTAAATGAAAGTAAATTAATTCGGCGGACTCACGTAGAATTTAATCTTATAAAATGAAGTAAATAGAATAAAGTTTGTGTGATGTAATTTATGGAGGGATTGGAAGGCATGAACTCTCCACGCTGCTGCTGTGGGAAAATGTAAATGTGTAGATCTCCTCCATTGCTTAACTTCTCCATTATTAAGATTTGGTGGAGCTGACCGAAGGATTTTCTTCCTTGCCCAACTTCATCCCATTTATTACTCAGGGGAGGCGGCCGTTTGGGAGATCTACATATTAATCTTCAAAGATCAGAAAAGTCAAAAAGACAAAGTCGGAGGTATCTAATACAGATATATAATATACCATAATACCATATAGAAAAAGAATATAGATAAAGTACCTGTAATACAGTATTACATAGAAGATCGTATAGGAGGATGTAAGATGAAATAAATTAAGCTTCCACCTCAACCACGACAAGGTTAAGAGGATAGAGAGGAAGGAACGGGTCGAGTTTGCTGAGAGGCAAATGGGAGCCAAAGATCTTGCAGAGTAATTGAGGTAAATGTGAAATGGAAGAACTCAATGTCTGTGGAGAATAATTCTCAAGAACCAGGTCAGAAGGCTCAAGTCAAGTAATACACAATTTGACTCGTGGCTCAAACTCTTCCATACAACATTAATATAAAACAACGTGAATCAAAAGGATATATACCACTATCAAATACACCTCGGAACTACACATATTCCTACACCAACAATTATACAGGTAATATACAGGTAATATACAAAGGTAATATTATATACATGGAATTAATGAATTTTCAATTAATTGCGAGTTTGTGAGACAAGACTTATATAAATGTATAAGGTATAAAACTAGTCATATAAAACATTATACTTTTAAATTATGACACGTCGTGTTCATCAGAGGTCTCAAAACACAACCTGCCGCTCAATCACAATTCATATCATTACAGCATGAATAATTAAGAAAGTTAATGATCCTTTCCGCACCTTGTACAACTCCAAAGGATGAGAAATTTGATATCCGTAATATAATTACCTTAAATTGGTCGATACATCACTGGCCCATCTGCAGCCTACATTTGCCTTACATTTTTGAAACATTTCCTTTGACAACTTCAGTTCTGCCTTTTTCCCCATTACATACGAGTTATATTTAATATGTACTAGATATATTCAATATGTCTAGATATATCTAATATGTACAGTATATGTAATCGTATAATTTTTAGAAAAAGGATGGTGAAAAAGGAATGTTTGGCATGGTTCGTTACACACTGTGAATGATGAATGTCTTGGATTCGGAAGTTGCAAATGATAATGGAGAAGAAATTGCCTAAAGAGCAAAAGTTTCAAGGTCGCGTCTCTCTTTGGGGTTCTTATGGTCATTACCGCTCATCGTCCTCAATTAACTTTTTTCCCTTGACTTAAGGCGGTCGAATGTTCGAATCGGTCAAGAAGTTTTCTGTATTTGGGAATGATAAATTGGTTAGGATGTGAAAAAGGAAATTGAGGTTTGATATGTCAAAAGGGGGAGATGAGCTCAGTTTTTTAAAAAAATACATCTTGAGCCATAAAAGACTTTTTTGAAAAATAGATCATAAATGATATTCTTACTTTTATATGAACATTCTGTATGGTACATACTACTTATACTATCTGCATAATAATAGGTATCAGTACATATATCAATATATGGTTTTAATGTTAAAGCTCAAATTGAGATCTTCACGCTATTGATCTTACCATATGTTCAAGCTCTCGATCCTGAAAGGTTCCTTGTAAATGGAGTAAATGTATAGTTAAGGGCCATTATCTAATCATTTTCAGATTATGGATGTAAAATGTTCAAAAATGCGGTTGCTTCTGTCTTTCATGTCCTTTTGAATTTCATGTCTTTTTGAACCTTTCGTGAATTGATGGGCGAATGTCTTAAAATCGAATTGGGTAGATGAATGGTTTGGATGGGAAAAGAAGAAGCCTCTCAATTCTTTCATTTTTTCTCTCTGTTTACAAATGGAGAGCAACACGGAACTCTGAACCTTGCCTCGAAGACCCCAAGGGACTAACTACTAATAAGGAATCCAAGTGCGTTTGATGATTCAACGAGTGAAGGCTTCATAATTTCTTTAACGTGGCGTTGAACACGCAATCCACTAATTTCATATACATCTTCAATAATTTTCAATCAGCCTGTCGCAATTCAAACACTCATGAACTCATAAAAAATCTATAAGAATTTCCTATATACCAAAATATGGTACATAAATATTATGTATATACATTACTGACATTATATATATGATATTTCTAATAATGTAAAATTTCTAACAATGCTTGTTGTTACTGTATAAAAATAATTATGTTAAGGTAAGTTATATAAATTTTTGTATAAGTATAATTTGTATGAATGAAGAATCTTACAAGCTTATGGTTAGTCATATAGGTAGTTATGTTAAAGTTAAAGTATGTTAAAGATTTTTAAAGTCCTTGTCTCAAATAAGTCACTGGTTTTTTGAATCCACAAATGCAATGTGTGAAACAATTGAACCTTCAAAGAAGCTCCTATGAATTATGAATGATATCAATGGACAAACACCGCAGAAATTCAATTGTTAATTGGACAATGGCATTATTAGGGATATATGAATGTAAGAATAATAAATGATTTATTATACGCATTATAATAAACCAACTTTTGGCAATCGCAATTACAATGAGAAAGGTAAATTTAACCTTGTTGATTAATTTTCTCAAATGTTAATCTTTAGCGTATTATGTGATTATATTAAATCATTATCAGCCTGCACAGCAACAACAGAACAAATGTTGGTTCGTTGGTGGAAATCATTTTCTTTACGTTTAATGTAAAGAAAATGATTATTTATTGTGGGATTATGTAATCAAGTAATTTTTCTTATCCCATCCCTGTTGAATGATAATTTTATGAAATTAGAATTGATTAAGGGAATGGACACAAACCTCAAGGCTTTTTCTCAACGGTCAAACAATGTACAATTTGGATAATTTAAAGACATTAGTGACTGTCGCTTCAATCTGTGAGTTGTTGCATTTGATTGCAAGTAAACTTCAATTGAAAAGCTATTGAATAAATTGAATTGTTTCTTAATCAGCGTTGACACCAAACTTTAAGGTTAAATCTTCAAAGCTACACAATAAAGTCGGCAAATTGACAAATTGAATTATGCGCAAATTGCAAAATTATAATTTGTCTCTTTCGCCATTCTTAATAAATATTATTTTTACTATTAAACAATTAAATAAATATCAAATTTTTAACAGGTCCTTGGGTCCATTATATGTAAATACATACTCTAATATATATATACCACAAATAATTTCAAATTTTCAATCTTCCCGTAAATACAGAATATATGTATGGTATATTCAGAATATTCAAGCCAAAAGAATATTTCATTTCTTAACTGATTGTCCCAATTGCATTCTTCCTGAGAACTCACCTGTAAATTAGCAATTTAAAAAAAACTTTAGCTAATTTGATAAAAGATGCAAAATGGAGTCTAGGTTATTATTTCCTCTTCAGCTTCATTTATCATCATGAGGGGAACAATCAGACCCGAATGTATTCAGTGTAGAATAGTTAAATACAATTTCCCAGGCCGATCCCATCGCATATTATTAAAAAATTACATGTGTCCGAAGGGAGAAAAGAATGCACGGTTGCGTTTATTTAGCCTATAGCTGTTTATTGGATCATTAGTTTAGAATTCCAATTTATAAATGTCAAGTTCAGTGTAGTTTGGGCTTATGGTTCGTGTAATTCTTCAATGGATCCGTCTCGAAAGGGGTTGATGAGTCGACACGTAAATTTCAATGTAAATGTAAAATGGAATGTTTAATTCGCCAAGCTAATGAAGATTCATGGAACAATTTCACCAAGGAAAAAGCAACTGGACTTTTTACAATGTCGGTCGGATTACTGTGAGAGTGCGAAGGGAGAAACGAAGCTTATAATTAAAAAATATTCATTAAATATAATATTAATATATGTACAGGTGTACATGTTGCTAATGTATAAATTGCATTGCAGGAAGAAGTCTCCATGTGGTGGAATTGTAATGTGAACCTGAACATGAACCATCGTAAAATATTTTAATGGTCGTAAGTTTTTTAAGTTTAATAAGTAGAGCCAAGGCAGCGGAGTGACCCTCTCAAGGTGGAATGAACGAACTCATGGAACCACCGGAAGTCGACAAATATTTTTCAGCATACTTTCTCACCCTTGTGGGAAATATGTGACCGTCGGGCCGGTTAATTTTTTACTAGTTTTTTTATTAATTGAGGAGCAGAAGGGAAGCGGAGTCATTACGAGACACGAACAGAGAAGGAATATAAGCTATGTTATATCCAATATGAAATTTTGAATTAATATGTGCATATCTTAGGGCTCAACTCACAATGTAAAATGCAAGCAATATTTAATTAAATAAATTAGAAAATATTACACTAAAATGAATTTACATTAAATAATTTGTTCGAATGTTATTGAAAAATTGCAATTGAAGAATTGGAGGAATTAAAGAACATGTGAAATGTGATTGAAATAAAAAAGGAATTAAAATGAATTCATTAAAATATCAATTTCTTTTATTGTATTTATTTATACCGTATATCATATTATGTTATATGTAAGCATAATTGGTTAAAAATAAGAAATGTGTAAAGTAATATTCTACGATTTATTGTTATTTATCAAAACTTTATAGTTAAAAAAGAAATACACTAATTTATTAATAAAACACAGGATTGTAAAGATGAAATATTTAAAAGTCTTTAACAAATAACATGGTCTTACATTTATCTAGATTTCCATTATTACAAGTAGGTCTGAATATCAAAAGATCTTACAATATAAAAGAGCATTAGAATTAACCTGAACATCCTCTGCAACCGCAATGGATACATTCGACGACCTTTCCCTATAAAATAATTAAAATTAGGTGTTATTAATGCCAAAATTAAATATGGTGTGGCTAATATAATTAAAAATGAATAAATAATTTTGGTACTTTACCTCTTCAAGTTTACTCTTTGGAACACGACATATGCAGTTCGTACCGAAATTTGTATCTCTTGTTTGAATACATCGCAGACAGCATAAGTTTTCATAACCTAATTCCATTAAAAGAAATAAGATTTTAAGAACTAAAATAAGATTTAAACAATTCTATCATAAGAATCTGGCTTATAGACAATAATAGTAAATTAAATGTGATTGTGAGTAAAAATGAATTTTACCTTGCTTCTTCCATTTTGCAATAAGATTTCCGTCAGCAATATTTTCTTTCAGGCAGTATTCGTATAGCTCTGTAAAAATAGTTAAAAGCTATCTTAATTGTAATTAACATTAAGTATAAAATATTAATAAAAATTTAATTTATTAAGCATTTTGTTTAATTGGGTTTTAGGAGTTAAAAATGACTTACCTCTACTAATGGCCTTTCTTCTGTAAAAAAGATCGAAGACATATCGGGCTTTTTGATGATGAATTTTGAAAATGGGCCAAAGCGACTCAACTTTTCTTTTGCCTTCATGAGGTTCAGCTTCGGCTAAAACATTAATTAAAATCCCTCAATTAAATCAAGCTCTTGATAAGTTGAGTTATAATAATTTGTTAATTGTTCAAGTTATTATAATTTAATGGTTCAAGTTATTTACCTTCTCTCATCTTTTGCTCTAGTTCTTCAAGTGTTGGTTCAATAAGTTCCCAACCATCGGGTGGAGTTTTCCGTCCTCGTCGAACTTTAGGCATTTTGGTTTAGATTCGGACAATTGGAAAACAACCGAGGTCGTGATAAGTTCTTCAACTGTTCTTTTTTAAATTAAACTATAGTTAATTAAATAATAATTTGATACAATCAACGAATTTAAGTCTTCAATAACAATAATTACAAATTATTGAGTCAGATAATCAATCCAATGTTGGTTAAATAAATTAAATTAGGTAAAGAGGCTTTCTAAATTGAGTTTCCTTTTTCTTCCTATCAGAATCTAGCGTATAGGAAAAATGCCATATCGGTTCATATTTCCCGGCAGTGGGGCATGATTTAGCTAAATGGTTAAGTTGTTCCCATATGCATGGTCGCAGGTTGTTTCCATCAGATTCCATTCCTGACCGTCCGACGGTCAAAATTTCATCCAATTTTTATTTTAATAAACCTTGAAATCGGTCGAATTGAATCTTCAAACTTTAATATTTAAAGAGCCTTAGGTTCAATTAAAAGCCACAATTACCAAAAGTCGTATTTGGTAATTATTTGGGTTGGGGAATTTTAGTTCCTCCAAGATCCATCACGAAATCACCACGCTTCTTCGCATAAGCCATAATTTCCCATTTTCTCTTTTTCTACTCAACTTTTAATTCTCAAAAAGATGCCGCGAGGTGAGTCTTATTTATTTAATTAAATTAAATACTCAAAATAGATCATTAACGAGTTCATTAATTAACGATAATTAATTAACAATTTGGCTGAATTTGACTGTTTTGCTCAATCCTTTGTGTTTGTGTTTACAGGGAAATACGTAAATCACAAAGGACGTAATCGTCACTTTACAAGCCCCGATGAGCTTGAACGCGAGAGGAAAAAGGAATTAGAAAAGAAATGGAGGGTAAGTTAATTGCATTTATAAATTAATTATCTATCAAGCAATAGCAATTTATTACAATTATGCATTTTATTTATTTTTAAAAGAACTCACATGAATCACATGATCAATTTGGCCATTTTGTAGAAAAAGAAGAATGCGGATGGGGAGGAAATTTCCGAAGAGGAGGAGGACGATACGCCCGATGTGGAAGGAGCTTCTGGAGGAAAGAAAGATGGGTCAGGATCCGATGAATCCGAATCTGGGTCTGAGAGTGAAGATGATGAGAATGTATGTTTAATTATTTAATTCTTATTTACCTTTCATCAATACTTTAATTAACTGCTTAAGTGTATTAAATACACTGTATTTGAATTTTGAATATTATTTGAGCCTTTGAGTTTGAGCGGCACAGGCGTTTGGTTATTATCGTAAAGACATCGTAATAACCGCTTAACTGGGCCTACAGTTCCTTAAAATAAAAATAATTTATTTTAATTAAACTTTAAGAGCCAAATGGTTTAGTTAATGGTTTTGAATGATTTTAAATTTTCTATTTGGTTTTTAATGTTAATTTTAAATGTCTTAAATTATTTTTATAGAAAAAGGCCAAGGGTGTCGAGGGCCTAATTGAGATTGAAAACCCGAATCGTATTCAAAAGAAGGCCAAGAAAATCACGAAGGTAATTCCTAAGGACGGAGGCGAAGAAGCTGCGGGCCCAGCCGGCCCTGCACGCCCAGCTGGTGGTGAAAAGGGCGATACGAAACCGGAGCTTTCGCGACGAGAACGAGAGGAACTTGAGAAGCAACGTGCTCGGGCTCATTATCAAAAGCTCCATGCTGAAGGGAAAACGGACGAAGCTCGTGCTGACCTCGCTCGTCTTGCACTGGTGAGGAAGCAGAGAGAAGAAGCGGCCAAGAAAAGAGAAGATGAAAAATTGGCCAAGGAAGCTTTGAAGGCAGCGAAGGTCGAAGCGACTGGGAAGGCCCTTGGGAAGAAATCCTGATCTCGTCAATTTTAAATGCCGAGCCTCCGTTAATAAACATATTGAATGACAAGTGAGAAACTTCTAATATAATTTCATTATTTGTGCCTTTAAAATTTATAATTAGTGTTTAAAATTCATTACTTGATTATTGTAATATTTTTCCAAAGTTTTAAGTTAATTAATTAAAACTTTATTTTCCAAAATTCCAAATTAAATTTTCCATTTGATTAATTTAAAATTTAAGAATTAAAAGCATTACAGTTATACTCATACTTAATTGTGAATTATCCCTAATTGCGCTTTAAATTATTTAAATTATGTATTGTTTATTTTAAATTTTATCATTTAAGCTTTATGCACAAATTAAATATACAAATTACAATTATCTGTAAATGTCAATTGTAGGTCCGTACAATTAAACTTAAATATTTACTATGTTTATTATTAATTGTAAAATTAAGTGATTGCGATTACAAATTCCCTTTCACCTCGTGATCACGAATTAGATAATTTAATTACGATTCGACATAAAAATTGCAATTTACAATTACCGTTTTTGAGACTGCTTTGTTCAGGATTCAGATATCACCTTTTCACACATATGCAGAATTTGTTTTCATTAGAAGTTTCTTTTATCAAAATACTTTTGAATTGCATAATGATAATGTAAGCTTTATGTTTTATTCAAAATGTTGCTAAATATGCTATGAATGAATTGTCTATCTTTGTGTATTAAAAGTCTTAAAATGATTCTTAATTGTTTTTTATTTCTTCAATTCAACATCAAACACACGATTCACATAATTGATATTTTAATGTTTTGTAAAACAATCTTATAGATAAAATCAAACAAAATTAATAACAATTGATTTAAGCAAAGGGTTTAGCAAACTATCAAAAAGAAAACAAAAATATACGAATACCATAATTTGTACCATGATGCATAAAATTATAATAACTTTATAAGATAACGACAATTATTCAATATTCTTATGGTATACATAATTAGGACTAAAGTTAAAATTAACCTTTAACCTAACTTAATATTCATAGCATCTATTTTTCCTTATTCGTTTTAAAACATCAGTCTCAGTCCAGCCACCAAGAAGTGTGTATCTTATTTCTCTCTCTCTTCCTAAAAGGTCTAAAACCATCTATAAATAAGAATATCTAAACCTTTTTTGTACTTTTTCTAAGAAAATGTAAAAATTTAAATACTTAATCATGTAAAAGGTACTTTTAAATCCTTAAATCTTGAAAAGGGTACATATTATGTCCGTTAAATTACTATTTTTATAAAATTACTTCCTGGAAATTAATAATGTGGCTGGCTGTTACTAAAAGTGAAATACCGTTTTAATAATATTGCAATTGAGTAATAATAATTTTCACTATGTCATTACTTAATAGTAAAAAACTTAAACAAGTTACAGATCTTATTATTCCTAGATTAACGGAGTATGTAGATAATAAAATCAAAGAGGTTTTTGAAACCATGAAAACGTAATAATGCCGAAATGAAAGATATTGTCTCAAATGGAAGTATGTTGGCTTTTGATAAAATCAATCCCAATCTATTGCAGTTAGCAAATTTAAATCAGAGGATTACAGATTCTGTAAAGTTAGGTTAGGTTTCTATTAATGAGCCCCAAACACAAATCAAATCTATTGAAGGTAAATTGAGTGAGATAAAGGAAGAATTGGAAATTATAAAAAACTCCAATAGAGTTTGTGCTTCTTCGGCTCAAGATTCGCAAATGGACTTTACTGAATCTCAACCGCCTACGGAATCTCATCAAAAAACTCCAAATCAACAGCAAATAATTAACATCATAAATGAACATAGTGAAAGACGGGTCAAGAAAAACTGTGGTATTCCCTATGGAATTAAAGAAAAGGCTAACATCGAAAAACTCCTTGCTTCTCTTAGTCCAAATATCAAAAAAGATCAAATAACTTTTGAAAGAATCGGAAAAGCTCCTGCTGAAAATTCAAACATCTCAAGACCGATCCGCATTAAATTTGCAACCCCTGAAGTTTAATCGGAGGTTATAAAGAACTACGACAAAATGAGAACATCTTCATCTCCTCCTTCATTTACTATGCGCCCTTACTTCACAAAACTTCAAAAAAGGGAATGGAAGATCAAAATGGGTTATATTTAAAACTTATTCATAAATTAAATATATAATTATTAAATAGATTAACAAAATTAATTGCATTTGAATTAA